>ML786071.1:153036-202442 GCA_009831015.1 Picea engelmannii | reverse complement strand
TGGAAATGACATGACAAGAACTATCCATCTAGGATATTTTCCCTGAAAAATTCACTTTCCTGCATCTCATTATTCCACAATTAAGCATGGGTTCTCTTACTCCACAAAGCGTCTTCCCGTGAGGGCTTTCACCATAAGGGGACCACTTTGGAGTCCATCCATATTTACTTATTATCAACCATGAAAAAACAATAATGAGTCATATTTACATCAAACACTATTGGGTCCATTACCCAAACCTTTGTGCTATGATTCTTTCTTCAAGGGTTGACATCAATGACAACCAACCTTAATCAACATGAGTCACCTGAAACCATTGATATAACCCCTCCCTCAGACCCTCTCGAAATAGAACCGGTCATTTCCCTAAATTCTCTCACTGTCTTCTCTGCTCCCCAAAACCTTAATCTAATTGGTTACATCAAGCATGGGAAGGTCATCATTGTGGTTGATAGTGGAAGAACCCATAATTTTATTCATCGCCACCTTTCCCAAGAAACCCATTGCTACATCCATGCAGTCAATAATTTCCAAATCATTTTTGCCAATGGTGGCTCCATGAAATGTGGAGGGCATTGTGAAAATGTGCGTCTCCAAATTGGTGACTACCACCTGAAATCTCATATGTTTTCTATCGACAAGGGAGGTTGTGACATTGTGTTGGGTGCATACTAGCTAAGGACTTTGGGTCCCATTCTCATGGATTATAAGGAATTAACCATGCAATTCGATTAGGAGGACCAACAATATAAGTTCCAAGGCATCACCGCCAGTTCACCTGAGATCATTAGTTCTCATCGCATGGAAAAGATGCTAAAAAAAGGTCATTCTGGTGTTATTGCCCAACTCTATTCCATACAAGCAACAAAGACACCCTCGATGCTGCAATACCTCCAATCCATCCTTTCTAAACATGAAGTGGTATTTTCCACTCCCCAGGGACTCCCTCCTTCCCATGGTGTTCATGATCATTCCATTCCCCTTATACCAGGAAGCCTTCCCCCCAATATCCGTCTGTATCGTCACCCCTTTTCCCAAAAAAATGAAATTGAGAAAATGGTCTAGGAACTCCTTAACGCAGGCATTATCCGCCCTAGTACGAGCCCCTACTCTTCTCCTGTGGTCATGGTCCTGAAGAAAGAAGGTTCTTGGCGAATGTGTCCTAACTTTCATGCCCTCAACAAAATTACCATTAAAGACAAATTTCCCATTCCTTTCATTGATGACCTCTTAGATGAATTGAGTGGCGCCCAGATATTTACTAAAGTTGATCTTGATTTTGTCTACCACTAGATATGTATGAAAGAGGCAGACATTCCCAAGACTTCCTTTAGAACTCATGAGGGCCACTGTGAGTTTTTGGTCATGCCCTTTAGCTTGTGTAATTCCCCCTCCACCTTCCAAAGCCTCATGAATCATGTCTTCTGCGCTTTTCTTCGTCATTTTGTCTTAGTTTTCTTTGATGATATCCTCATCTACAGAAAAACCTGGACATACCATCTTGCTCATGTGGATCGAGTTCTCCATCTATTTTTTCAGTACTAACTTTTCCTGAAACAATCTAAATGTGCTTTTGGTGCCTCAGAAGTCGAGTACTTGGGCCATCTGGTAGGCAAGGACGACATTAGGGTGGATCCTAAAAATATTGAAGCTATGCAAGACTGGCCTCACCCAAAGAATCTCAAAAGATTGCGTGGATTTATGGGCTTAACAAGTTATTATCGCAAGTTTGTTAAGAATTATGGAAAGATTGCAGCACCTCTCACTGCACTCCTAAAAAAGAACTCTTTCACTTGGAATCCAGTAGTTTCTCAAGATTTTCAAACCTTGAAGGTGGCCATGTGCACCACTCCAGTCCTGGCCCTTCCTGATTTCACAAAGACCTTTGTCTTGGGATGTGATGCTTTAGGGAAAGGACTTGGTGTTGTCCTTATGCAAGAGGGTCAGCCTTTGGCCTTTACCAACAAGCAACTGTCTGAAATAAATATGGTAAAATCAATCGATGAAAAGGAAATGTTGGCTATTCTGAATGTTATTGATTTGTGGTGCCCTTATCTATTGGGGAAACACTTCCAAATTAAGACAAACCATCAAAGCCTCAAGTATTTTCTGGAACAATGCATTTCCTCCTCAGAGCAACAAAAATGGGTGACTAATATATTTGGATATGATTATGAGATCATTTACAAGAAGGGAAAAGACAATGTGGTTGCGGATGCACTTTCCCGAAAATATGAAGATGACGGATCCCTTTTTTCTCTTTCCTTCATTGTACCAGATTGTCTCCAAGATGTTCACCAGGAATGGCTACATGATCCCAAAAGTTCACATATGATCCAACAATTATAGTCCATTGCTCCAACTTCCCCAAGGTACTCTTGGCTCCATGATGAGCTTTGATACAAAGGCCATTTGTATTTAAGTAAACAATCAAAACTTAAATCCACAGTACTTTCTGAGCTTCATGCTACACCCACTGCTGGGCATTCCAGGTTTACCAAAACCTATGACAGGGGAAAAAGTTCTTTTTTATGGGATGGTATGAAACAAGACATTCATAATTTTGTCTCCGAATATGATGTGTGTCAATGCAACAAGGGAGAAACAATCAAATCTCTGGGCACACTACAACCGCTTTCGATTCCACCTGCTATTTAGAGGGATATCTCTATGGATTTTATTACAGGCTTACCCAAATCAGGAAATAAATCAATCATCATGGTCGTTGTTGATCTCCTTTCCAAGTATGCTCATTTTTGTGCTCTTCAACACCCATTTACAACATCCATGGTGGCTCAAATTTTCATGGATCAAGTCTTCAAGCTTCATGGCATGCCACATTCTATTTTTTATGATCGCGACACAACTTTCACTAGCAATTTTTGTCAAGAACTTCTCAAGATACAAGGCACCCAATTTCATCTCAACACAGCTTATCATCCCCAGTTTGATAATCAAACGGAAGTTGTCAACAAGTGTTTGGAAACATATTTGAGGTTTTTTTCCTCGGAAAAGAAAAATCAGTGGGCTCAATGTTTACCCCTAGCTGAATGGTGGTACAACACTTCATACCATACAACTACATGCATGACTCCTTTTGAAGTGGTGTATGGACAAACTCCCCCTTCAGTTATCTCATACTTACCTGGTGTCTCGAAGGTCTAGGCGGTTTACCAAATGCTTAGCGTTCGAGAGGCTATTCTCCACACCCTCAAAGAGAATTTGGTCATGGCATAGAATCACATGAAGCAACAAACAAATCAAGGTCACTCTAAACTTAAATTTTCAAAAGGGGATCATGTGTTTCTTTGAATGCAACCTTACAAGAAAAATTCCCTCAAGGCCAAGCATTGTCAGAAGCTAGAGCCCAAATGTTATGGTCCTTATACCATTCTCAAGAATGTGGGACAGGTTCCCTATCAATCATCTTTGCCCATTCATTCTAAGATACATCTTGTTTTTCATGTTTCATGCTTAAATAAGGTGATTGGAACAAAGTGCCAAATTCAAACCAACCTTCCGGAGTTAGATGAAGAAGGATCCATTTGGCTACAAACACAAGAATTTTTGGACTAGCATGAGCATCACTTGCATCAGAGAACCATCAAGGAAGTGTTAGTCCAGTGGAAAGATACAACTCTAGCAAATGCCACTTGGGAACCAGCTACCATTCTGCAACAATTTCCACATCTCAAGCCTTGAGGACAAGGTTGTTTTTAAGGGGGAGGACATGTTAGGGTCCTAACCCGAACAAAGGTAGAACAATATATTCGGATGTAATAAAGGTCAACATTAATAAGTCCTTGCAGTACAATAGAATAAGTCGAATACAAGAAGACCTAATAGAAGATTCCTCTTCTAGAAGGATCTTCCTCTAGATGCTTCTTTTGACAGACATATTTAGTATAAATAGGAGTCGAGGGTATGAGAACCCTATCTTGGATATTATTGTAATAGAGCTATGCTCGACTGGAGGTTTCCCCCTCGAAGAGGCCTGCAAACATTTCTCTCAGAATCAAAGTGCTATTTCTATTGTTATTCTTATATCATTTCATTGTTATTGTGGTGATTGTTTTGGTTATATTGCTGTTATTCTTCCATTTCTAGCATTTTATTTCTGTTCTGCATGATTTTTATATATGGTATATTACACTGAAGTAAAGATCAAAATTGAAGAGATCATGGATAAGCAGTATATCAAACCTAGTGTGTCTCCCTAGGGATAACCATTCTTGTTAATTAAAAATCAATATGGAACCTTTATAGGGTGCATTGATTACCGACTACTTAACAAGATGAAAATTCAGAGCAAGTATCCTTTACCCTACATCGATGAGTTGTTTGATCGAGTCGGAAGATATAAGATATTCTCTAAGATAGATTTATGGTTTGGATACCATCATGTTAGGATTAAACAAGAATAAATTCGTAAAACTGCTTTTAGAAATAGATATGGACACTATGAGTTTGTAGTGGTACCTTTTGGTTTAACAAACACTCCTGCTACATTTATGTGTTTTATGAACAATGTGTTGAGAAAATATCTAGACGATTTTGTAATCATATTCATAGATGAAATTATGATTTATTAAAAAACCAAAGAGGAACATGAAGAACACTTAAGAATGGTCTTGCAAACACTTAGGGAGAATCAATTATTCATAAAGTTCAGTAAATTTGAATTTTATCAGGATAAAGTACAGTATTTGGGGCATGTAATTTCAGGAGAGGGATTTCGGTTGACCTAGAAAAGGTCAATGCAATCCGAGATTGGCCACTGCCAAAGAATGCATCATATGTTTGATATTTTATTGGTAATATAGGGTATTATCATAGGTTCATAGAGGATTTTTCAAAGTTTTCTTATCCAATAACCACTGGAGCTGAGCACACATGATGTTTCAGATCTTCGAATGCTCGTTGCTTCTCCTTCCCCCACACTAAATTGGCCCTACCACCACCCTTGGTCACTTGGCTGAGGGCCCAAGCAATATGGGAGAATACCAACACGAACCGTCGGTAAATATTGGCGAGTCCTAAGAATCTTCAAAGCTCGGTCAATGTGGTCGAGGGTGGCTAGTCATGGATGAATTGGATCTTCGTTGGATCAACATGTAACCCATGGTCATCAATAATGTAGGTATTGGACTCTTTTCATGCCAAAAGAGCATTTTTTCAAGTTGGCATAAAGCTTGTGCTGCCGCATAGTGCTCAAAACCTACTGAATATGCTGCATGTGATCCTCCCATGTTCTTCTGAATATGAGGATGTCATCCAAATATACTACTAAAAAGGATTTGGTGAAGGGTCTCAATACATCGTCCATCAACCTCATGAAAGTGGTCGGTTCATTTGTTAAGCCAAAGGGAATAACTAGCCATTCGTAGAGACCTTCCTTAGACTTGATGGTTGTCTTCCAGACATCTGTTGGTTCGATGGGAACCTGGTGGTAGTGTGACTTTAGGTCAATCTTGCTAAAGAAATTTTCCCGCTTGAGTTGGTCAAGAAGGTCATCAATACTCAGAATGGGGTAGAGGTTCATGACTATGATTTTTTTTAATCCTTTGTAATCAATGCAAAGTCACCAAGTCCTGTCCTTCTTCTGCACCAGTACAATTGGGATTTCACAAGGGGAGGCATTGGATATGATGTGCCCCTTTTGAAGAAGATCTTGGATATGATGCATGATTTTGTAATTATCCATCAATGAGAATCAATAGACTGGTCCATTAGGTAGAGGTGCGTCGAGGGTCAGATCAATTAGATGCTTGACTTGGCAGTGTGTCGTTACCCCTGTAGGTGAGATGAAGATGTATTTGTATTCTTCCACGATCCCATCCACTTTCTTCTACTGCAAATAAAGGCGTTGTGTAGAGGCCACAGATGTGGCAACAATCTTCTGCTTACTATGAGAAGGGATCAAAAATAAGACAAACTTCCTGGTCTGTGAAATGACCTTACGACATTTCTTAGCAGAGATTAAATAAATAGCAGTAGGCGGTGCCACCAATGGGATCCTGTACAATTGTCTACCCAAAGTAATAATAACACTGTGGGGTATAGACTCATACACAGCATGACGCTTCCACAAATATGGTTGTCCTAAAAGAACATCACAAAATTCAAGGGGAGAAATATCACACAGTACCTCATCTTTGAAAGGCTTGATGCCATAGGACAGACGACACTGTTGGATGACATAGAGATCTCTTCCTTGATGAAGCTAGTCGATGGTGTAGGGTTGTGGGTCTGGTGTCATTGGCAAGTTTAGCCGCTTAACAAACTCTGTTGAAATTAGGTTCTTCTGACTACCATTGTCGACAATGAAGTGAATTGGATTCCCTTTGACCCACATTTGCGAGTGAAAGAGGCGTTCCCCTTCCTCTGGTTCTTCTAGTTCATTTGGTTGGACTTTGGTGGTAGTGATTGTGGCATTGGGTTCAACATCGATAATTCACTTCCCTCCTTCAGGATTTGACTGGGAATCAGAGTCAGCCTCTAACTTGGAAGCCTTCATCTCGGCCATGAGTGACTTCTTGGAGTGACATTCGTCGGTGTTGTGCCAAAGACTTTTATGGTACTCACACCATTTTCCTGTGTCCTTCTTCGTCTTCTCATTGCCCTTTTTTTGTAGTGGCTTGGACAGATTATCCTGAGGGAATCCATCGTGACCTGGTCCCCTGTTGTGTGGGTTGGGGTTTCCTTTTCCCTGCTTCGGCTATGAGGGATTTGCAGATTCAAACTCTCACCATTTCTGCTTAAATTTATGCTCGATCTTGACAGCGTATCTATAAGATGTTCCCAACGAGGTGATGTACAGGAAATCCACTTATGTTTGAATGTATCTATGAAAAAAATTGTGGTATTTGAGCACCAGATGACGCTCATAATATTTGATACCCATTTGTTTGTGGAGGGTATGGAAAATATTGGTGATTTTTAGTACTGTCTTGTCCCTTTCTTAACATAGTGTGGTCCATCTGGTGTACTGGTCCTCGTAGCTTCCAATAGGGTAGTATTTTTCTTTAATCACGTTCTAGAAGGAATCCCATGTAGGATCCACTACAAAAATTGTAGATTCCTCCAGGACCCTTTTATCAGAGTAAGTATCTCACTAGTCTTTAACATGGGGAATGACCTTGAGGAGCGCAAAAGTGATATTTTCTCGATCGAAAAAATTATGGACCGAAAAATATCCTTCGAGCATATTTAACCATTTATCTACAACATCTGCATCCCTCAGTCCTTCAAATAATGGAATATCAAAATTTACGTGTACCTTGAAGGGGGTTGTATGGCCACTTGATGAAGATGTTTCTCTTGTGGGAAACCGTCGAAGGATCTACATGAAGTTGTCCATCGTTTCATTCCTTTGTCATGCAAGGGATTCCTCGATAAACATGTTAATAGGATCTCTTGCTCCATTGTCTTTCTTTTCATCTCCCATGGGTTGGTTTAGAGATTAGTAAGACCAATCTAGTAATGGATCGATTGGTTCGAATCCCAACTTGTTGTACCCATACCTTGTCGGGGACATGCACGAAGAAAAATAAATGAAGAGAAGACCTCTTTGATACCACTGATACAGATTTAAGAGCGGAAAAAACTAATTAACATAATGAATACCATACACACAGAGATAGGAAGAATAACACAAATATTCAGTGAACAATATCTTCTATTAAATAATGAAATAGGTTGAAACTGTAAAACTGCAGAACTGAAACTTGCTCGAATGGTGGTATCTATCTTTGAGAAGATATGTGGCTTCTACATGCATCCTTCTAAGCATAATGGATTACAATGAGGATCCATAGGCCCTTTTCATATTAATCATGAATGCCAAAACCCTAGACATCCAAAAACCTAACCCTAGAAGGTGAAACGCCAAAAGTCATGTGGGCCATATGGGTAAGTTGGTGTAATTTGGTACCTCAAATTCCTAGGTTCGTAACTTTTTCATACGACCTCCGTTTTAGGTGTGTTATATACCATTGGAAAGGTCTTTCATAGAAATACACATTCTTCCATCAGATTGTGACTTCGTCTACAATCTGATTGTGGCGAGTCAAGAAAATAACGTTTAGGGCCCCAAAATAGCCCTGGAAGTACAAAAATATGTTCTAACATGAAAACATACAAAATAAACCAGTTAAAGTAGTTGAGAGGCCACCTATATCCACCTAGAGAATGTGTGAGGCTTCAGATAGGCCCAAAAGTGTAGAACTCACAATTATAAAGTAGTACAAAAAACCATGCTGAATCAAAAACGAACACGAGGAGCCAGTTGGAATAAGTGGGTGGCCACCAATATCCACCTGGATCAATATGCACCTTGATTAAAAGAATCATGTTTGTTTGGATATCCGACCTGGGTTTATAGCTAGGCACACAACTCACTGTTGTATCTATTCCCCAATGCATCGTTATTAAAGATCCTTAACTCAAACATGCACTCACTAAGTATCAAACTGAGTGTGAACTCGATTTCTATGGGTGAGTGTGAAATTTAGTGTGAATTGAGTGTGAACTTGAGTTCTAGTGAGTGAGTGTGAAGTCGAGTTCTATCGAATCGGATGAACTCACCTTTTGGTTCCACTTGAATCACATTCCAATTTACAATATGAGTTATATCATGTACATACTTCTTTAGCAATGAAACATTAAATACATTGTGTACTTTTAAATTAGTTGGTAGTGAAAGTTTATAGGCCAGAAGCCCCACTCTGGTAAGTACTTCAAATGGTCCACAATACCGTGGTGCCAACTAGGTAGTCTTTCCTAATTTTATTGAACTATTTTTGGGTTTGAGTTTAAGATAAACATGCTCTCCTACAGTGAATTATGTATGTGTTCCTTTCAGGTCTACATAACTCTTCTGTCTATCCTATGCACTTTTCAAAATTTTCTTTTCTTTATAAATAATTGTTTCCATTTCTTTTAGCATATCTGGGCCCAAGGTAACTTTTCAACTGGCTTGTTCCAACTAATAGGTGTTTGACACTTCTTTCCATACATCACTTCAAAGGGACTCATTTTTAATGATTTATGATAACCATTATTATATGCAATCTCAACTAGATGAAGGTATTATTCCCACTTTATTGGGAAATCCATCGCATACATCCACAACATATCCTCTACAATTCGGTTAGTCCTTTTGTCTTGATCATTAGTTTGAGGATGATATGTGGTGCTAAAATTCAATTCAATGTCCAAACCACTTAACAAAGTCTTCCAAGAATTTGAGGTGAACTTTGTATCCACATCTAAAATGATATTTTTTGGTAAACCCTGCATTCTAAAATTTTCCTTCATGAAAATATATGCAATGTTTACGGCCTTGTGAATTGATTTCAATGGAATAACGTGTGCAACTTTAGTTAGTTTGTCTACTACTACCCTTATAGAGTCATTTTTCTTCCTAGTTGTACGTAGTCCTGTAATGAAATCCATACTAATCACTTCCCATTTCCACTCAAGAATATGTATTAGATGCAATAATCCAGTTGGGTGACGGTATTAAGCTTTAACTTGACGGAACTCAAGACACCTGACAAGATATTCAACTACATATTTTTTCATTCCAACCCAAAAATATTATTTCTTCGAGGTTGTTATGTTATTTTGATAACCTGGGTGACCTAAATAAGGTTTCTTATGTACTTAAGCTAGTATGAAATCCTTTAATTTAGTGCTTTTTGGAACATAATTATATTTTTGTACTGTGGTAAACCTTCCTGATTGCATTTGAATTTACTGCCTCCTCAACTGATGTGTTATTCTGAAAATTTTCATGTATTTTTCTATAATTTTTCATCATTTTTTGTCGTTGATTCAACTCTTTGTTTCAAATTAGTTTGTATGTTACAATTGAAAATTGCATTTAGTTTTCTGCTAAGTGCATCTTCTATCTTGTTTTCCTTTCCTTTAATATGTTTTAATTCAAAATCATACTCACTTAGGAAGGCTAAACATATTTCTTGTATTTCATTTAAGGTCAGCTGATCGAAAAGATAGTTAAGGATGATATTATTAGTTTTTAATAGAAATCTCCTACCCAACAAGTAGTGTTGCCACATTTTTAAAGCATCCACAATAGCAGTTAATTCTAGATCATGCGTTGCGTATTTATTTTCATGAAGTTTCATCTTTCATGATTCATAAGAAATCACATGGTCATCTTGTAACATTACTCCTCCTAATCCCTCCAATGAAGCACTGGTATAGACCACAAAGTCCTTGTGTGGGTCTGTGATATTCAAGATAGGTGTTGTTTTTAACAATTCTTTTAGCTTTCTCAAAGCTTGCTTAACATTTTTTAGTCCATTTGAATATGATCCCTTTCTATGCAAGGAGGTACTCTCCTTGCCCGATCTGCAACAATCATTCGATATTGAGACTGATGCATCTGACTATGTTGTGGGCATAATTCTCACTCAGCACTAGCATCCAGTGGCATACCATAGTGATACACTCTACGATACTATCCGGAAATACCCCAGCTATGACAAGGAAATGTATTCCATTGTATAAGCTTGTCGTCAATGGAAACATTACATTCTAGGGACAGAGACGATCATACACACTGATCATAAGTCTCTGTAGTTCATAAACACACATGGGAAATTGCATAACGAACTCCATCATAAGTGGTCCACCTACCTGCAACAGTTCCATATCAACATCAATTATAAGATAGGTGTCTCCTATCATGTCTCTAACTGACTCAGTTGACCTCTTGTGGTTGCACTTACCACTATTCTCCATTCCTATGGACATGAAACATCAAAGTGGCCCCAACTTTACCAGCAAGATCCGTACTTTTCCACCACATATCAACTCTTGGGTACATGGGCCATTGTCACTAATTTTCACATTCAGGATGGAATCTTATGCAACCTGGGCCATCTCTGTGTTCCTACAAGCGAGTGTGAAAATATGATTTGGGAAGACCACTACAGTCGGGTGGTAGGACATTTTGGCATAGAGAAAATTGTGGTCATCCTTCAGAAACATTTTTATTGGCCAAAACTTCGATAGGACGTCAGTAAGTATATCATATCTTGCACTTTATGTGCCATTGCCAGGCCAACCATCAAGAAGAAAGGCTTATACACCCCTCTTCCGATTCCCTAGAAACTGTGGGAATCCATCTCCATGGATTACATGTCTGGTTTGTTGTCCACCAAGCACGAAAATGACTACGTTTTTTTGGTCATTGACTGGTTTTCAAAGATGGCCATCCTCACAGCCTGTAAGAAGAATGTCACAACGAAAGATACTGCCAAGATCTTCTTTGAACGTGTTTGGGTTCACTTTGGTATACCACAGACCATCATCTTTGATTGAGAAAACAGGTTCCTCAACACCTTTTGGTTGAGTTTCTGGTCTCTGTTGGACACCAAGCTCACAAAATCCACTTTTTTCCACCCCCAATCTGATGGCCAAACCGAGGTCGTCAATCGAATAATTGTTGACATCCTGCGCATGTACAATTCTAAGCATCCTCGTACATTGGATGAAAGTCTCCCATATGTCCAACACAATTACAACATGGCTCTCCATAGTTCCACCGGCCATAGCCCATTTCAGGTGGGTCTGGGATTCCAAACCTTGGGACCCATTGATGTTGCACTTCCTCTTACCACCACACAAACAGGCTCTTCCCCTAATTAGTTTGCGATAAACAAAGCCACCAGATTCATTGAGGAGATTTAGCACATCCGCCAACAGGTCCATAATATTTTGCATAAATCCAATGCTAAGTACAAGCAACGCCATGATAAACATAGGGTACCACACAAGTTTCAGGTGGGCGAAAAATTCTAGTTACATTTTCAGAAGGAGCGTCTCACCGGGCCCCATCGAAAGCTTCGACCACTTCGTTATGGGCCTTACACTATCACCAAGGTTCTGGGTAGCAATGCTTTTGAGCTTAACACTCCACCCTTCCTTGGTCTGCATCCAATATTCAATGTGGACCTCCATCGACCATATTTTCCACCATTATTGGACACCTATGAGACTGTCAAACAACTGACACCAACAGAGCTCAACCTTGACTACATGGAACAAACATCCACTGATCATATAGTGGAAACACATGTCAAGGGAACTCGCCAACAACAAATGTAGATTTATCAGGTTGTTAAGGCAGGGAAACTCCTACACCAAGGCAAGCAGCTCACCCGGGGCCAAATCCAGCAAAGGTTTCCTCACCTGATGTGGGAACTCAATGAAATGGAGACCATTGCTTCCTAAGGGTGGATGATTGATCTAGGTGGATATTGGTTGCCACCCACCTATTCCAAATGGCTCCTCATGTCCATTTTTTATTCAACACATCTTTTTGTAATGCTTTATAATTGTGAGTTCTACACTTCTGGGGTTGTCTGAAGCCTCACATATTCTCCAGGTGGATACGGGTGGCCTCTCGCCTAATCCAACTGGCTTATTTTGTATGTTTTCATGTTAGCACATCTTGTTGTACTTCTAGGGCTTTTTTGGGGCCCTAAACATTTTTTTCTTGACTCGACATAGTCAGACTGTTTATGGAGTTAGAGTATAACAACAAAATGTGTATTTGTCTGAAATACCTTTCCAGCAAGCTATCAGACAACTAAAACATAGCTTGTATGAAAACGTTACGACCCTAGGAAGTTGAGGTACCAAATTACACCAACTTACCAATAGGGCCCACATGACTTTTGACATTTCACCTTCTAGGGTTAGGTTTTTTGATGTCTAGGGTTTTGGAATTCATGAGTAATATGAAAAGGGTCTCTGGAGCCTCATTGTAATCCATTCTTCTCAGACGGATGCGCATAGCAGCCACATCTCTTCTCAGAGATAGATACCACCATTCGAGCAAGTTTCAGTTATGAAGTTTTATAGTTTCAACCTATTTCATTATTTAATAGAAGATATTGTTCATTGAATATTTGTGTTATTCTTCCTATCTCTTTGTGTGTGGTATTTAGTCTATTAATTAGTTTGTTCCACTCCTAAATCCAGATCACATACGGAGGTATTCCTCTATGGAAAATTTTTGGATACCTTGTATGATCGTTTCCTTTTAAGAATATGTTAAAACCTAGTGTGGGAGCAACAAATTAATAATTCTTTGAATTGGTTAAGCATGGTAAAGATATAGTAATTTAATGGTATAAGACAAAATCAAATTTACATATAGGTGTAAAATTTGTTAAATGAGAGAAGATTACCTTTATAGTTTTGTGAAATGGGTTAAGTTCTCATAGATGAAGAAAGTATCTACAGGTAACATAAATATATACATTAGCTTGCAAAGATCCCAATGAATAAAATTATAACCATAATTGTTAATGGGAAGAAGAATAATACCCATTTAAAAGAGGATATGTTGTTGATTATGGCGATCGAATCAAAGTAAGAATCATTATATGGGATTGGATAGAAAGAATCCTTATCATGTCATGGTATCACCATGACAATTAGATAACAATATGAATCAGAATATAAGTAAATATAATTTTTAATCACTTTAAGTAAAAGATATGTTAAAATTGTACCAACATGAGATCATGTTTATCAAGATTTATAATAAAAAGAAAAATTCATTGAAATTGGTGTCATTACAGTATTAGGGGTATAAAAATGAGTATCTAGTAAAAATAGAGTATGTCTAGTAAAAATGCATGTTTTTTTAATTGTAAATATGAATTAGGAGGGGGGATTCAACATAAGGATTTTGAAAGGAATTTTTTAATATTTAGTGAAATATGGGGTATTCTTTAAGATCCCATGAATGCACTTGTTGGGTCACAAGTTCATGGAGTGAAGACCTTGTGCAACCAAGTAAGTTGTTACAAATGATATACCACATGTTAGAAAGGAGAAAGGGGGTCATTTGTTTTTACTCTTGCCTCGAAATGTGTGCTAACACCAAAATCTTTTTTTTTCATATAAAAGGCTTCAACATGGTCACATATTAAAAAAAGAAAAATTTTAAAATATTAAAAAAAATTGAAACTTTATACGCTTGAGGTTTGATCTCAGTTAGTCTACCCAGAAAATGCAAGTTTGATACATGTTCTTGATTTGTTGAGATCACACAAGGCACAGTGTAAATAGCATACCCAGATAAAAAAGGGAGCAATCTAGAAAAAAATGAAATGAAATATTGTCATAGTGTGAAAGATATTTTAAAAATTAAAATTAAATTGTAAACATCTGAATCTGAGATCAATGGTCATATCTTGGGAAATTAGAAACACTTTCAGGTGAAAGGAAAAGTATTTACCAATTAAAATAATGCTCTATATGCATTGGAATGGTTCTCCTAGCCCAAAAAATGCTAAAAAAAATGGAATCAAGAAGTATTTTGATGGATAAAGAAACACAGGTTTAGGATCTCGATCAACAATGGGAGAAGGTCTTCATATGGGCTATAATACCATGTTCAAGAAACATGGTATGTCCACACAAATCAAACACCTTAAGAAAACCTTTCACACAAAATAGATCAAAGATCATTACACCAACTTATTATTTGGTTAAAAACCTCAAAGAGAGAAACACTCCATGGCCCCAACCAAAGAGAAAAGTTGAGGTAATATATTAATTCAAAAGGAAAATAATTTTCAAATGCATTTCTCACAATTGATCATCAACAAACAATTCTCCATACTTTTAAAATTAATATCATCGACCAATCAAGTGTTAAGCCACATATCAATATATAGTCATTATTATCAATAAGAAGTTGAATTTTTGGATCACTTTATGTCTACAACATAATCATGACCATCATATTAGATAATTACAAATGCACAATAAAGAAACACATTTTACCTAAACACATATTACACCAAGTTGATCTTAATTAAATCTTAAGTGTTTAAATATCCCAACACCTGGTTATTCCTTTTCTTTTAAGTTTCAATTTCATTGGCACTTTAAATATATTCTTCCTGTCTAGAATTTTGAGTATGGTATATTTCTTATTCAAAGTCTGTGTTGTTATTAATCTTATGTTTGAAGAGGCTGGACGACTAATGAAAAAATGCATAGAACAAGTGGAACCAATGGTGACATAGAAGCACACTTCTTTGATGACTCTATTGATGAAGCCAATAGAAAAGTTATCCAACTATTTTAATGATTTCACTATTTCATGTGTTGCAGTCATCAAAGAACATTAAAATAAAAGGTTGTTAGAGGAGAATATAGGTTCCTTGACAATATTCTAGGTATGGTGTTCAAAGAGGAGAAGCACTCGAGATTGGAAAAGGTTATAGATGTACCTATTTGTCAGTTTAGTGGATTTTTTATTGTAGGGGGAGTGTTGGAAATGAAATCTAGCATCCACCTAACTACATAAAATGAAATAATTTAACACAAAATTGAGGCTCAACAATAAAATATAACTATTCTATTAATTCTTAGGCTTCAGAACATTACATAAAATATTCAATGGATACTAGTGATTACAATACTTTATGTCAATGAACTTGTCAAATGTTAAATGCATTAAAAATGCCATCTCGTCTTACTCTCAACTTTGCTGCAATGATTTCATAAAAAAAGTTCACGGGCTTCATATTTTCTCTTCGTGATACTATCTGAGCTTTGACATAGAAATATTTGTCTTCTCATCTATCCACCTTTAAAATAAAACAACAATAATAATGCACCCTTCTTTTTCTTCTCAAAATAATTAAGTCCTAAAACTACTTCCTGTTATCACATAAAGTTGTCAAGGGTTGTAGGTGTGTATCGATATACCCATTTTTGTAACCTTGCCTGGTCTCTCTATCTTTTGCCAACCAGGTCTTCGAATATTTCCCTTTTGTTGTTTGAACGACCTAGTTTCCCTTGAAGTTTTGCATGAAAGTCCTTGGCTTGAAGCTCTACGCTTTACCCTAAATCTGAACACTTATCTCTTTTTTGTCTCGGTCATTGATATTTCTATTTTTCCGAGCTTGCCACCACTCACCCAAGCCTTTGTTTACAAATTCTATAGCCATAAACATTAATTCAAAAAGGTTGAGCAAGTTTTAATATGGTCTGTGGATCTCATTAGGAGAGATCAACGATGGGAAATAATCACGGGAATCGGGAGTTCAAAATGTTTCTAAGTCATTCGTCAAAAGGTCTGAACTCCTGAAACCTGAAATCAGTAGGGGTTGTCTGATCCAGCAGGACAGGTGGCACCAGATCAGCATTTCACTGACTCACAGAGCGGAAAATTAAAAGGGAAGAATCACGAGGACTCATTAAGGGCGAACTCACAAGTCAATCCCATTCGTTGGATCAAGGAAATAATGGACTATCGATATGAGGCAAGCGTAAAATCGAAAATCAGGAGAAGGTAGGTGAGTATTCCTTCAACTTTATGAGATGTGAAATCTTGATACACACCTTTTGAGTAAGTGCTTGGTCACATTCAGAGGTCATATCAATGAAGGATGGGTCCACAAGGGAGCTTAGCACCCACAATGTCTGTATTGATCAAAGGAGAAGATTTGTAGAGCCTCGAGGTGTCAATATTGACTTGAAGAAGTCGTAGGCATCACTTGAAAGCATTCATGGGTGTCATGCGTTGTCCTGATCCCAATGAAAGAAGTTCGTGAAGATAGGGCCAACAATTGAGACCTTGTCTTGCCCCATAAATGGAAAGAGTTGAAGAGAGAAACCATGAATGCAGACTGTCCAATCAAAGTTTCATCCTGGATGATTTTTTCTGTAAAAATCATACCTGATTCGGGCTCGGGTTTGACATGAGAAGACCTACATAGTCTGACAGAGTGGGCATCGACTAGAAACTTTGAATGTAGGGGCCCTATCACGCTCCTGGTGGTTGTAACAATTCTCAGTATATATATGTAGTTTTGATATTTTTTTAAGGTCGAATGGTTGAGATAGGCTCCCTGCTATTGTAATATTTTTATGAAGAACACTGGTTCTCTAGTTATGTAATTTTTTTTGAGACTTCTTGATTAATATAAGTCAACTTTCTTACTCCATCTTATTTTCCTCTAATATTGAAAGTGTCCATGATCGAATGATTCACATGGATTTTTGTGACTATATTATGATGAATGTTTGATTATAGTGTTGTTATGATTCCTTTCAACTTCCTTGAAATTTGAATCCAAGAGGACCTTGCATTTATGTTTTTCTTCCTTAGGCTGTTTTAAATTTGATGTTCATAGAAGACCTCTACATATTTCTCAATAAAGCTTCCTACCGCTCACCCTTACTCCAACCTCCTGACTAAAGTTGATTCAAGACCTTAATAGTTGGTGCATGTTGGTCCAGATTATTGAGTTAGAATGTTATTATCATTGACTCATCTCCATTTGATCACTTAAAACTAAATTACACTTACACAAACTGACGGGTACTGGGCTTACCTCATATGCAATCTGGAGGTGACTTCTAGTGCTAACATTTATGGCACCGTTTTCGAGGAACGGATTGAAGACATTTCCCTGGGATAGAATGACAAGAAGCTCTGATTCTGAAGGTGTATCAAATATCAATACCATTGAAGATTGCAATTTGCACTTGGAAACTCCACTGTTTTGACTCCACTATTTCAGTTATGGCTCCTAAAGTCAGACACACGAGGTCTATTCCATAGCTTCCTCTAGCCACACTTGAAGCCGAACCAGAGGTAATTATCATAAAGGGAAAGACCACTCAAAAAGGTACCTCCATTTATGTACCAAGTTTTTATGATAATTTTCTTAGTCCCTCTTTAAAAACTCCAGTAACCGTTTCTGATTCTCCTATTATACAAACTGCTAGAGTTTCAAGAAATTTGAATTTTGTGAGTTTTCCTGCCAATTTCTCCCCTCTTATACTTGGTTTGGAAGGAGAGATATTTGACACCCCTTTATACCCCAAATTTGTGAAGTGGAAGGAGAGATATTTTACCTTAGAAGACTTTCCTACTCGAGACTTTACTACTCTTCCTCCTATTAGAGTTGTTGTAGTTACAGAAGGGGAAACCTCTGTTACCTCTAGCCCCTCATATTTATCTCCTAACGCTTAGCCTTTTCCTTTTTGTTTCCAGAAGAACAACCTCATCCTCGCATGTCCAATATCCATCTCCTCTTGTTTCTCCTCCAGTTCACATCCCAATGGCAGGTGCTAATCCTCCTAGGAATAGGATGGCTAAGATATTGGCTGCTAGATATGCCCCCATGGTTTTACCTTAGCCAATGAATTCTCTGCCATCCACGAACTACCTTAAGTACATGCTCCAGTTCAAAGGGGAGGGAGACAGTTCAAAGGGGAGGGAGACGTGACTGCAAAAGAGCACCTTGCATCCTTTTATAGATTTGCAGATATTCAGGCCATCGAAAATGAAGATGTGTGGATGAGATTTTTTGTACAGAGCATTGGTGGTGATGCCAAGGATTGGTTTAAGGACCTACCTCCTGGACCTATTTACAGGATTGTTTCTCTGGATGATTCCTTCTTAAGACATTGGGGGAATACAAAATATTTCCTTTATTATATTACAGAAATTGGGGAACTGAAGAGAGAAGAGGGGGAATCTGTTTCATACTTCTCGAAGAGATTTAATAAGATTTATAAAAATATTCCCGTTGAAGTTAAACCTTCAGAAACCTCTGCCAAGATGACTTATGCTAGTGATTTCAACCTTGATTTTTTCCTCCTATTGAGAGAAAGAAGGGCTACCACCTTGGATCATATGCAAGTTGTAGCCCTTGAAGTAGAATCCAATATATTGGTAGTTGACAAAATTAGGGGTAAAAATGATAGAGACGGAGGAAAAATTAGGTCTGAGATCCTGACTTCTAGTTCCTCTGTTGCTCCCCCTCAAAAGGATGAAGTGACCAATATACTAAAATCACTTTCTTCTAGAATGGAAAAGATCGAATTAGATGGAAAACAGAGCTATAGGAATTCTCAAAATACTGAGAATAGGGGTAGTTTCAAGAGACCAACTAACGCCCATCCGATCATCCAAAGAGATCAGAGAAACAAGGACATAGATGATAAGAAAATCCAAACTCCTCTCCAAAATAACCTGGTTACTAATGAAGAGGAAGAGGAAGAAGATATCGATTTGGATATCCATTTCCTTGGAGATACCTCTTCGTCCCCTCATTTAACTCAGTCTTCATACGAAGAGGCCCTCATGAGTAATCAAATGAATGAGATGAGAAAAGGAGAAAAGACCAATAGAAATCCTAATAGATATAACGTCATATCAAAGAAGAAAGAAGCAAAGCCTGACATTCCTAAGTGGCCTACTAGAGTTGAGGAACCTGCTAAAGAGATGATATACAACAACAAAGAGAGGAAAGCACACAGTTCCCCACCAATGGTCAAAGGTCCTATCCTAGAGGTGAAGGAGATTTTGAATCCTCCCTCCTCTTTTAGCCTTGAGCATGAGATTCAAAAAATTAGAATCCCCATACCTCTCTCAGAATTACTCAAGCACGAGGATCTCAAAAGGTGACTTTCCAAAATGTTGCAGTCCAAACTTGCGCCTCATTCAACAGACTCAGTTAACCTCCAAGATGAAAGGCCAACTGTCATACTATGACCTTTGGTCAAGGATAGAGATGATTCCTCCCCTCCTTTCTATACATCGTTGAACATCCATGATAAGGTGTTGCATAACTACTTGATGGATTCAGGGGCATCTCACAATATTATGGCTAATATTGTCATGGAAGAGCTCGGGTTGGAGGTTACAAAAACCTATCACGACCTGTATTCTTTCGACTCTATAAAGGTGAAGTGCCTTGGGGTTATCAAAGACCTGGATGTGTCCCTATTCCAACTCCCAATGAAGAGCGTAGTCATGGATATCATAGTGGATGATGTTCCCCCTAAGTTCGGGATTCTCCTGTCTAGATCTTGGATAAAGAGACTAGGGGGGACCTTGAAGATGTACCTTTCATATGCCACCATTCCTGTGTTCGAAGGTGAACAAAGGATACTTTACAGGGAAGCACAACTCACGTACATCATCAATGATGAAGAAAACCACACCAACCATCCTATTTTTTATTTTGGAACTGATTTGGCATCCAACATATTGCAGCTCACAGATGCTCCTGAAACTCCTCTTGAAATCAGAAAGCAGTCCATTGCTTTTTGTGAAATCCCCCCTCCAACTACCCCTGTTTGGAAGATGTTCTTTGATGGATCCTATTCTAAGGAAGGTGCTGGCGCTGGATTGGTATTTGTTTCATTGTGTCAAGATACCATACCCTTGTCCTACAAGTTAGAATTTGAAGCTACCAACAATGTGGCAGAGTATGAGGCTCTTGTTTTGGGTTTAAGGGCTACAAGAGACATGGGGATTAAAGAGATAGAAGTATTTGGGGATGCAAAACTAATTGTTCATCAGATCAAAAATATTTATCAATCCAAGAACCCTAGGCTTAAGACTTACATGAATGAGGTGCGAGACCTAATTGACAATTTCTTCTTAGCTTTCAACATTTCATTTATTCCAAGAGAGGATAATACCATGGTTGATTATTTGGTTGTCTCAACAAGCCATTTCAGAGTCCCACTTCCACCTAAACTCAGGTATGATGTTGAGGTGAGATATAGGCCCCCTGTACTTGACAATGTCAAGCATTGGAAGGTGTTTGAGGATGATATTGAAATCAAGAAATTTCTTGAATATGTTGATGAGTTCTCTACATTACATATTGATCAGGATCATGATTCTAAAAGTGATCCTCATGCTGGTGTATTCCTAAATAAAATTTCTAATCACCATATTGTTCATCTTCCTAGCAAACATATTCCAAAGGGACTAGTTCCTTTAGAAAGGTTTTTTTATGGGAATGATGTGGAAGTAAATTTTAAAGGCTCAACTAATGATGTTGATGTATCTGAGTGTAATATTGGTACAAAGAAGGACCCAAAATTTGTCAAATTGTCAAGCAAACTGTCAAGAGAACAAAAAGATGAATACGCTGAGTTGTTAAAGGAATTTTCTGATGTGTTTGCTTGGACATATGAATACCTTAGAACATAATACACAAGTATCATCGACCATAATATCCCATTGAAGGAGGAAGCCAAACCATTTAGGAAAAAATTGAGACAAATAAATCCTATGCTACTACCTATTATGGAGAAAGAGGGAAAAAATATTTTGGATTCCTAGATTATCATTCCTTTGATATTTTGTGAGTGGGTGGCTAAATTGGTCCTAGTGAGAAAGAATAATGAAGAAACAAGACTTTGTGTTGATTTCCAAAATCTGAACATAAGCTCTAAGAAAGATAATTACCCCTTTCCCAAGATGGAGCACATATTACATAGGGTAACAGGTGTAGCTAGGATGTCCATGATTGATGGATTTTCTGTCTACAATCAGATCTATGTCTTTCCTAAAGATAGAGAGAAGACAACCTTCACCACCCCCCCGGGTACATTCATGTATGCCAAAATGCCCTTTGGTATGATGAATGCAGGGGCAACCTTTCAGTGAGCCATGGGCATAGCGTTTATTGGAGAGAAGGAAAAGTTTGTATTCATCTATTTGCATGACATAACAATGTTCTCACGATATGACAAAGAACATTATGGTTATTTGAAAAGGGTATTCTTGAAATGTAGAAAATTTGGTCTCTCTTTGAATCCTAAAAAGTCATTATTTGCCATGAAAGAGGGGAAACTGTTGGGGAACATAGTATCAACTGAGGGAGTAAGGATTGATCCCAGTAGGGTAGAATCTATCCATAAATTTTCACTCCCTATATCCAAGAAAGAAGTTCAGTATTTCTTAGGGAAAATTAATTTTCTGAGAAGGTTTGTTTCAAATTTTGCTAAGTTGGTGAAGTTTATCAAAACCATGTTGAGGAAAGGAATGAAATCAAATGGAATTTTGAATCTTGTAACTCATTTGAAAAAATAAAGAAGGCCTTGACTGAAGCACTTGTGCTCATTAGTCCTGACTACTCCAAGGAGTTTCAGATTTTCTCTTTTGCTTCATTTGACAAGTAGTGGTTGCTTTATTGCAGAAAAATGCCGAAGGGTTAGACCAACCCATTTCCTTTTTCAGTACGACATTAAGAGATGCTGATATAAAGTATGACATCATGGAGAAGAAGGACTATGCTTTGGTCAAAGATCTCAAAGATTTCAAAGTTTATGTGTTGCATTCAAAAGTCATTGCACATGTCCCTTCATCTTTTGTGCAGGAGATCCTCATTTAGCCCGACATAGATGAAAGAAGGAGAAAATGGATTTCCAAGATCCTTGAAATTGATCTTGAGATAAAGCCCACCAAATTGGTTAAAGGCCAAGGTTTAGCTAGGTTGCTGGTTGAGTCCAATTGCAAAGATTTGGGAGTCCTTTTCATCAAAAATTGTTCATAAAATCAGCAAGTTGATTTGTCTGATGAAGGTTCTCAATTCATCCCTCCATTGGCATGATGCAATTGGTATAAAGACATTATACTTTTTCTACAGAAGTTGCACCCTATCATATGGAAAAGAACAAGGTGATAGATTTGAAGCTCAAATCAATTAAATATTGTCTTATTGATCAATTTTTATATTGGAAAGACCCTTTAGGAGTGATTTTGAGATGTCTAGACCCACAAGAAGCCCAAAAGATTATGTATGATTTTCATGATAACTTATGTGGGGGGCATCACTTTTGGAGAACCACAGCCTACAAGATTCTCAAGGATGGGTATTTTTGGCCCATTATCTTCACTGATGTCTGTGCGAAGATCATGTCTTGTGTCAAGTGTCAGAAATTCTCTTGAAAGAAACAACTCAAGTATTTTCCACTAAAGCTTGTGATAGCTTCGAGGCCCTTTCAATAATGGGGCCTCGATTTTATTGGGGAAATCCATCCTACTTCAAGTGATCAACATAGATGGATCTTAACTGCCACATACTACTTTAATAAATGGATAGAAGCCATCCTCATAAGAAATTATTCCCACAGGGTAATAATTGGTTTTGTTGAGGATATTATAGCAAGATTCGACTACCCAAACAAAATTGTCACTGATAATGCTGCAACTTTCAAAGATGAACCATTGAGTAAATTTTGTGAACAGTTTAGAATCACATTGATTCAATCTACTCCTTACTACCCCCATAGGAATGGACTGGCAGATTCCTCTAACAAGAGTATTATTAATATCATCAAAAGACTATTAGAGGAAAACAAGAAGGCCTGGGATTCAAAGCTTAAATTTTCCTTATGGGCTGACAAAGTGAAAACAAAGAAATCTCTCGGTGTCTCCCCTTTCTAGCTGGTGTATGGAGTTGAGGCCATCTTTCCCACTCAACTTGCCTTACCTGTGGAAAAATTCTTCCAAGACTATCGAGGAGAACCAGATAATGTGATTAGAATAATACAACAGCCGGTAGAAGTGCAGAAGACGAGGGAGCAATTACTGAACAAAGCCCATGACCATCAACAAAAGATCAAGCAAGCTTTTTACAGAAAAGTAAGGAAAGAGGATTTCCAGCTCGAATATATTGTGCTCAAGTGGGATGCACCTAAACAAGATAAAGGCAAGCACGGTAAATTTGAGGCCTTATGGATTGGCCCCTTCAAAATTTCTGAGGTTTTTTCAAATAACACTTACAAGTTGCAGGATTTGGAGGATGTTGAAGTTTTTGGTAGCCCTTTAAATGGGCATTTTCTAAAGAAGATTGTTACTTAAAGCCATGAGAGGATTCCCATGTCATTGTAAATATCATTTTTGTTTTTGTTTTTGTTTTTATAGAAGACTCCATAGCCCAATGGATAAGGCACTAGAACTGCATGTTCTTGGAAGCTCACAGGGAGCATGCCATCCCCTGTGGAACCAAATTTTATCACATAAAGTTGTCAAGGGATGTAGGTGTGTATCGATATACCAATTTTTGTAACCTTTCTTGGTCTCTCTATCTTTCATCGGCCAGGTCTTCGAATCTTTCCCTTTTGTTGTTTGAATGACATGGTTTCCCTTGAAGTTTTTCATGAAAGGCCTTGGCCTGAAGCTCTACGCTTTACCCTAAATCTGAACACTTATATTTTCTTTGTCTTGGTCATTAATCTTTCTATTTTCCCGAGCTCGCCACCAGTCCCCCAAGACTTTGTTTACAAATTCCACAGCCATAAATGCTAAGTCAAAAAGGTTGAGAAATTTTTAATCTGGTCTGTGGATCTCATTAGGAGAGATCAATGGTGGGAAATAATTGTGGGAATCAAGAGTTTGAAATGTTTCTAATTGGTTCATCAAAAGTTTTAAACTCCCGAAACCCGAAATCAGCAAGGGTCGTCCGATCCAACAAGATAGGTGGCAGCAGATCCCAACCGTTGGATCAAGGAAATTGTGGACCATCAAAGGGAATAATCGTGAGGACTTGCGAGTCAATCCCAACCATTGGATCAAGGAAATCGTGGACCGTCTATCTGGGGAAAGCGCGAAATCAAAAATTGGGAGAAGGGAGGTGAGTATTCCTTCAACTTCCCAAGACGTGAAATCTCGATACGCACCTTTTGAGTAAGTGATTGGTTACAACTGGATGTCATATCAATGAAGGATAGGTCCACAAGGGAGGTTAGCACCCACAATGCCCATATTGATCACAGGGGAAGATTTGCAAAGCCTCAAGGCTTCAATATTGACTTGAAGAAGTCGTAGGCACCACCTAGAAGTATTCATGGGTGTCAGGCCTTGTCTTGATCCCAATGAAGGAAGTTATTGAATATAGGGGAAATAGTTAAGACATCGTCTCGCCCCATAAATGGAAAGAGTTGCAGAGAACAACCATGAAGGCAGACTATCCAATCGATGTTTCATCCTGGATAATTGTTTCTACAAAACTCATAACTGAGTTGGGCTCGCGTCTAACATGAGAAGACCTACACAGTATGACAGAGAGGGCACCGACTGGAAACTTTGAATGTAGGGGCTTGATCACACTTCTGGTGGTTGCAACAATTCTCAGTATATATATGCATTTTTGATATTTTGTTAAGGTCGAATGGTTGAGCTAGGCTCCTTGCTATTGCATTATTTTTATGAAGAACATTGGTTCTCTGTGTAACAACCTGTTTCCCCCAATCTATAAAAATAACTATACTGGCCAAGTATTGTGGCAAAATCAGAAATGTGAATGTGTGATGTGAATGGACCTTGTGAAAAAGGTCAATGAATGTGAATGATATTATAATATATATATTGCAGGACTGCTGAGAGGGGGATGTGCTGAAAAAGAGACCACGATGGCTGAAGAAAGGTGGTGGAAGGCACTTGGAATGGTGGCATTAACTTCCACTGAGACCAATACCGTATTTGGACTTCACTGGCCCGGAGAACCAAGAGTGGCTCACTGGCCCCGAATTAAATGACTCGCCAGGTTGGTAGGTAAATGGCTCCTCATGAGTAGTGAGGGATGGGGGTGAACTACCCATCCATAGAGTCCTCAGACCTGACCACCATGAGGAAAATCATGCCACACGCAACCTCACCGAAAGGAGAAAAGGCAGGAAGAGTTGGCGATCAAGCGACGGATGCGAGGAGAAGAGAAGAAGAAAGAGAACTCTGGAAAAATACAGAGTGAGCGATAGTGGAGAAGAAGGAGAGTAACCTTCGTTCTCGGTCACTAGAAAATAGAGACTCAGTCTCACAGCATCGTGGTCTCAGCTCGGGGGTGGCTAATAGTAAATCCGTTGGGAGTCGTTAAGCCTACAGTTGGGTGGAAACGAGCACCCCTCTTAGCAGTTGCAATCACACCTGGTGTTATTTCTGATAAGTGTTTTATATCTTGTATCTTGAAGTGTATATGTTGATATGTATGCTCATAGTCTGTGCAATTTATGAATGATTTGGGTACAAGACTGTCTATGTGGTGTTTTGATCAGAAATGGTGGTTGCATGCTTTTATTGGAAGGACCACGTATGGCTTATGTTTATAGATAGATTTGTATATATATATATATATATATATACACACACATATTGAATTAATTTGGACTTCAATTCTTCTTTTGGGAAATTATATGACCTTATTCATCCCTAGGAATACCTGGAATAGATCTCTCCACAAAGATACCCTTCTTGGAAATATTACCAAGAACCTGGAAAAGGATTTGAAGGCACAAGTCTTAGTAACCCTGTACGAGGAAGAATGATACTCTTGAATTCTCAAAATGAAAGCATAGGGAATAGTATCGATCGACGGATGAGATCCTGTCAGAAGATCTGTGGTCATTCACGACCATTATATTGGAGGAAGAAACGAGGGTGTTAAATGCCTTAACCCTTTTCCTTTATCTTCATGAGTAGCGAAGAAATCGGGACCGTAGATCCTCAAGGTCCGTGGGAGTATCTGGACCGTTGGTTTTTCCATGACCAGGGAGCAGTGGGAGAGTGCACCGCGTGGGACAGATCTAAACAGTCAGATCCTAGTTAGAAAACTCGACAGCCATTGGATCTGTCAGGAGATGCATGAGGGTTAAGCCCTCGTGAACAAAGGTGAAAGTCTCGAAAGAGGAGTTGATATCAGGGCTTCGGACTTCGGGATTTCGAAAGTCCTGATGATGAGAGATCGGGACACTCCATGGTGGAAGTCTCGAAATAGATCTGGATCATTCGATTAAGGGAGGCCACGTGTCGCGAGATCACCCATTTCGGGGAATTCAAAGATCGAGGAACAAAAGAGGAAGGTGAGCATTTTTCCCTCGCACTTGGCAAAGTCCCGAAACAATCTGGACCATCCATCTATAGAGTACATGTGGTTGTTGATAAGCACTTCGGTGTTTCGGAACCCAAGAAACCAAAGGGAAATAACCCTTGTCTTCGCGACCCGCGAAATCCCAATCACCGAAACCTCGAAATGGCGTGAGGTGTGAATAAGGTTAAGGAAAGCCGGAACTTGATTGTGACCGTTGATCATCCCGAAAAGATCACGACCATTGATCTTGGCTGAAGGTTTCCATCGTCCATCGAAGGGACATGTGGTTGTCAGTCAACTTTTCGGCATTCGGGAGACTAGAGGGCCAGAAAAAATTTCCCCTTCAAATCACGAAATCCCCATACCCGAAACCCCGATACGCACTATAGCGGAGAGGAGAAGTCCTGAAAGAATCTGGACTGTCCATCAAGGGAGATGTGTGGTGAGCTATCAAAGTTTCAGGGAAAGTCGTAAAATCCTGTGGAACGTTGGATCCACACTCTTAAGAGTTATCGATCTCTTACATGAATTCCCATAACGGAATTCAGAGATTTGAATGACAAGGAGTCTTGGAGTCATTGCATTTTGAACTCCTGAGTACCAAAACCCCGAAAGGATCCATACCGTTGGATCAGGGGAGGCTTACATCCGTCGATCTCCCTTTGGAGGGAAATTTTGGAGACCTTGGAATTTTGGGGGATTTGAATGGGGAAAGGTAGAAGTCATGCATCGAAATTCCCCGAATCACGAAAAGATGATAAACGCTTAGCTGGATTAAGCACGTGCACATGGAAACTTGCCACTGGCTAGCCCTTTTGGGGTTCGACATTTCACTGTTTCGAGCTTCAGGGTTTGCAGAGTTGAAAGAATCGACGTTCTAGTAGCACTGAGTCGCGAAGTGCGAAAAAATTTCGTACTAGTTAGGCCCGTAGTCATGACACACGATCACATGGAGGTGGACATATGAGGAACTAGCTGATGCTAGGCCCCTGTAAGTATCTCGGGCATTTTGATCCTCGAGTGATCGACGAAAAATTTGTTATGCTAGAGTGGGTATGTGACACTCTGGTTATGCATTTGTTTTTGAGACTTCTTGATTAATCTAAGTCATCTTTATTACTCCATCTTATTTTCCTCTGATATTGAAAGAGTCCATGATTGAATGATTCACATGGATTGTTGTGACTGTATTATGATGAATGTTTGATTATAGTGTTGTTGTGATTCCTTTTAGATTCCTTGAAATTTGAATCCAAGAGGACCTTGCGTTCAATTTTTTCTTCCTTAGGCTGCTGGAAACCTGATGTTCATAGCATACCTCTACACATTTCTCAATAAATCTTCCTACTAGTCACCCTTACTCCAACTTACTGACTAAATTTGATTCAAGACCTTAACAGTTGGTGCATGTTGGTCCAGATTGCTGAGTTAGAATGTTATTATCATTGAGTCCTCTCCATTTGATCACTTAAAAATCAATTACACTTACACAAACTGATGGGTACTCAGCTTACCTCCTATGCAATCTGGAGGTAACTTCTAGTGATAACACTTCCAACAACTAGATTTCAAGGTCATGGTAAGGCCACCATGTGGACTTTTATGATCCTCCCTTATCACCCAAGGACCAATATTTTTGAACCTTACTTATATCCTTCCTTATATGATTTTCCCATAGTCTAGTTGGTTACATGTTTCAAACTCAAAGTATTTAGGTCCCTTTGGACATTCCCTCACTAGTCTCTATGTGAGTTCCATGGGCCTCTAAAACCATTTATATTGATTTGGGGATCCTATTAAATCGCTTGTGAGAATCCTTCCTAATGATTGGGGTTGATGACCTAGGGTTCATCTAGAGTTAACCAACAAAACCCCAAGGTGTCGACATATCAATCTCCAGTCTAATATTGAAGAAGGTCTCACCCAAGACGCCATGAGAATCACATAGACCATTTGGTCTTGTGTCAAAGATGAAGGATTAAAACATACTAGGAATCCCCTTAGGATGGTATTCATACATTCCATCATAGTCTATTAACATAATAACAACATACATCATTAACACATTCATCCATTTAAATCATAATTAACATAACCATGGATAGGGAGAACAACATATTTATATTATTTCCATTCAAATAGTATCATTCATACATCAGGAGACTCATAATGCAATAGGAATAGTTCCTTGCTCTCTAATACCTTCTTCTAGTGTTTCATTGCAATTTTCCATGTTCTCTCTATTCATATTCTACACATAATACTAGACTGACTCCATTATAGACTCTCTGCAAAACTGTTCTAGCCACATAGAAAAAATGTTACCTAGACTCACAACATGGCTCATGCAAAAAATCAGACTAACTTATCTTCTCCTATGAACTTCAAACTCTTTGAAATTACAAAATCTATATCGTGTCTTCACTGCTCCTTTTTCTTAGCCTATATACTCTGTCACTCTATCACCTTTTTCTCTACTCCACTCTCTCTAGTGATCGTCAGTTCAAAATGCTTCTGCCACATGCATGTAGCCCAAGTATCCTCTTTGGAGTTGTGGCAGTCCTAATGAACTTTCTAGATCATACCTTAAATTCCCCATGATCTCTCGTGCTATTTGAGTTAATCATTCAAGAATATTCCTGAAGACATTCGTCTTGATTTGGCATGCATGTGGTATCTTTCCAATATTTAGCACACATTTTATAACTCTTATTAGCACATGCACCTTATTCTATCGATCACACAACTCATGATATGCGTGCAAAATTGAAGTGCACACATGAATGTTCTTGTGTGTGCACACAAAATTACCCAAATTATTAGGTGCCAACAGGCCCCCAACACTATTACTTGGATCATCCTCAAGCCAATGGCCTAGATTATTGTGTTATCCCTGAGTAGAATTGAAATTATTCCAAGGCAGATTGACCACGATGTCCACAAACATCTTTGAGTAAGAGAAAATCATCAACATTCTATGACCAAAACATTAAACCAAGCTGTGGTTGTAGTCGGGTTTGAGTAAGAGAAAATTAATTTTCAAGGATACAATTGTTGCCTGACACAAGTCTTGGAATGAGTGAAGTAGTCCTTGGGGGAAGATATGGCTTTGGGTTTCATTTTTTCAGTATCTCAAACTCTCTTTTTATGAGGGATTTCTAGAGTGGTGAGTGGGAGATATTTTGAAGTGTATCATCCAAAAATCTAAGCTCGAACTAGGATAAGCTCTACAACTAGAAATTGTCCCAATTAATTGGTGACCTATGAGAAGTGGGCCCTAAGTGAAGACTCCATCAACCTATAATACCATCAATATCCTTCTATCTTGTTGATCTAGAAGTATAGAATGGAAGACGTAGAATTGGGTTTCTGAATTCAACAAAGGTGATCATCCATGGAGATAGGTTCACTGACTCCCATCTTTGAGAGATAGTGTATTGTCATGGCTTCGAAGCACAACTCAAGGAACTTTGTGGAGGTCGACTATGTGTTTCTAGTGAACAAGAGGCTAGGGCCCTTTCCCATCACTTGTATTTGAATATGCAACCATTGATAGAACTGAATTGTTGGATCCTAGGTTTCCTTCTTGGATGAATATTTTTAAGCAACCAAGCATCTATTAGAAATGGCCATGAGTCGAAAATTAGAATTGTTGGTGAAATCAAAGTTGGCACTACTCACTCACCAACTAATGGGGATGCTAAATATTGAGGCATGGAGGATCCCTCTAATGGAAATGAAGTTGGGAGTGTGTATAAATAGCTCAGGTGATGGCCAAAAAAATATTTCGAGAATGTGCAAATGGTCAGCCAATGTTGAAGTCTAGAGAAGCAAAATAGATCCATGGTTAATTCCCACAAGGTGGTGTTAGAAAAACAGGACCGCAAAGCAATAAAATAAAACAAATGCGGAAACAAAACACAGAAGATACACAATACAAGAAAGACACAGATTTACGTGGTTCACCCAGTGTGGGCTACGTCCACAAGAGAAATTGTCAGGTCCTTTCTTTATTATTATCCATCAAATGAAGGGATACAACCTACAACAAAACCTATTGTAACTTCCTCTTCTTTCTCTCACAGTCTCCTCTCTCAAAATACAATACTCGCCATCCAACATAGCCACAATACATTTCACTCATAAAAGAGGGTTGCCTTCTAGGGAAAAAAAACCTAACATAATTTCTACCGTTAGATATGTGACCTTATAATGAACGGTCCAGATTTACAATGAAATTACAATATACTTTTACAAGGCAATTTTTCCTTCGGGGGCTTCGTCGCTGAACCCCTGTTGGGGGCCCGCTTTCCCCCAGACCCCCCTGCCGAGGGGAGAGCCCCCCCGGACCCCACAAAGGGGGTACCCCCCCTATGCACTCCCCTGCATGGAAGAGTGTACATACTTCTGGGGTGTAAATACTTCATGGGGTATAAACACAACTGAAAGTAAGGACCTATGAATCAGGAATATAATCAGGCTCCACAACCAACAATCTCCCACTTGGAGACTGATCTCAACAACTCCACCGTTGTTGTATATGCTAGAATCTAAACCTTCTTGGACCTGGAAAATTTCTCATCTTCATCTTCATTCTTGAAGACCAACTAAAACTGAGCAGTAACTCAGTTTCTCCCTGGTTACTCCCTTTGTTAACATGTCTGTAGGATTATGGCTAGTGTGTATCTTTTCCAACTTCAAATGTCCATCTTCCAAGGAGGATCGTATGAAGTGGTACCTCAACTATATATGCTTAGTCTTCGAATGGAAGGATGATTTCTTTGCAAGGTGAATGGCACTCTGACTGTCACAGTACAACCTGCTATTCTCCTGCTTCTTTCCCAATTCCTCCATAAATCTCTTTAACCAAATCATCTCTTTACTAGCCTCTATAGCAACAACATACTCTGCCTCTATTGTTGAAAGTGAAACAACCTTTTGCAGTTTCGAAATCCAACTTACTGTTGTTCCACCTATAGTAAAAACATACCCTATGGTGCTCCTCCTGTTGTCTTTATCACCTTCCATATTTGAATCAACATATCCCTGTAGAAAAGTGTGTGAACCTCCAAAACATAATGCATGAGTAGTAGTACCTCTCAAATACCTGAGAATCCACTTTACTGACTCCCAATGTTCTTTACCTGGATTGTTCATATACCTGCTCACAACGTTCACTTAGATTGGGATACCCCCTTGTGGCTTCCAGGATCTTGCCTAAAGGGAAAGGGAAAGGTATTGAGGTGATAGTGGTGCATTTCACAAGTGTTCTTACCTCATTAGCACCACAAGTGGAGCTATTACAAGGGTCTTAATTTGGGTAGTAACAAAACCAAGACCTATAATTTAATAAAGTAACTTTCAACCAAGCATGAGGGCTTCACCTTGTTGATCAATATGTTATGAGATTCATTCATAAAGAGGGATGTTAATTTGTGAAAAATAAATTCAATATATTGTAGTTTTTTTTTTTGGAGGGGGGTTGTGATGTATCAGGGGTTTTATAGGTATTGAGGATCTAAATAAGGTTATCTATCAAAAATAGAGGTTTTTAAATTGGAAATATGTATTGGGATGGGGGTTCAACATAAGGATTTTGGGAGGTATTTATTAATATTTAGTGAAATTAGGAGTATTATTTAATATCCCATGAATGCACATTCTATGCCACAAGTCCATGGAGTGAATACCCCTTGCAACCAAATAAGTTATTACAAAAGATATAACACATGTTAGAATGGAGAAAGGGGATATTTTTTTCACTCTTACCTCAAAAAGTATTCTTAACCCAAAATGCTTTTTTTTTTCCTATAAAAGGCTTCAACATAGTCACACATAAAAAAACACAAAAATTTTCAAAAAATAAAAATGTTGAAACTTTATAAGCTTGGGGTTTGATCTTGGTTAGTCTACTTGGAAAATGCAAGTTTTATCCATGTTCCTGATTTGTTCAAATCACACAAGGCATAGGGAAAAAACATACATATATAGAAAAGGGAGCAAACTAGAAAAATAAAATTAAATGAAATTCTATACATCTTAATATGAGATAAATGGTCATATATTAGGAAATCATTAAACTTTTTAGGTGAAAGGAAAAGGGTTTCTTAAAAGAATCATCCATATGCATTGGAATGGTTCTCTTAGCCAAAGCATTCTAAAAAAAAATGGAATAAATAAGTCCTTTGATGCATGAAGCAACACAGGTTTAGGATATCGCTCCACAATGGGACAAGGGCTTCATATGGGATTTAATACCATGTTCAATAAGAATGGTATATCCACATAGATCAAATACCCTAAGGAAAAAATTCACACAAATAGATCAAATATCATTACACCAATTTATTATGTGGTTAAGACCCTCAAAGAGAGAAATAGTCCATAGCCCCAACCAATGCAAACATTTGAAGAAATATATTAATGCAAAAGAAAAATATTTTTTAGATGAGTTTCTCACAATTGACCATCATTAAATGACCCTCCATATTCTTTAAATAAAGATCATGGGACAATATGGTGTTAAGTTAAATATCAATATAGTTGTTAGTATCAAGAAGAAGATAATTTGTTGGATAACTTTATGTCTATAACATAATCATGACCATTGGATTAGATAATTACAAATGCACAGTAAAGAATCACACTTTACCTAAGAATATATTAGACCAATTTGATCTTCACTAACTCCTAAGTGTTTAAATATCCTAAAACATGTTTTTTCCTTTGCTTTTAAGTTTCGATTTTATTTGCACTTTTAATATATTCTTCCTTTATAGAATTTTGGGTATGGTAGGTTTCTTATTTGAAGTCTATGTTTTTCTCAATCTCATATTTGAAGAGGTTGTATGACTAATATACAAATGCATCGAACAAGTGGAACCGATGATGACAAAGAAACACACTTCTTTGATGACTCAATTGAAGAAGCAAAACAACAAATTTATCCCACTATTTTAGTGATCAAACTATTTCATCTGTTTCAACCATCAAAGAACATTAAAATAAAAGGTAGTTAGAGGAAAATATAGGTTCCTCGACAAGATTCTAGGTATGGTGTTCAAGGAAAAGAAGTACTAGAGATCTCAAAAGGTTAGAGATGTACCCATTTTTCAAGTTCGTGGGTTTTTGGTTGTAGGGAGAGTGTTGGAAATGACATCTAACATCCATGTGACCACATAAAATGTAACAATTTAACATAAAATTGAGGTTCAACACTAAAACATAACTAATATATTAATTACTAAGCTTCAAAACATTACATGCAGGATTCAATGGATACTAGTGATTGCAATATATTATATCAATGCACTTTCCAAATGTTAAATGCATTCAAAAATACCCTGACATTTTAATCTCAATGTTTCTACAATGAGTTCTTGAAAATTCTTCATAGGCTTCATCTTCTTTCTTCTTAATATTATGAGAGATTTTCTATATCTCCTCTTGACATAGAAATTTTCATCCTCTCATCTCTCCACTTTTAAAATCAAACACCAATAAAATGCACCCTCCTCTTCTATTCCCAAATCATTAAGTGTTCAAACTACTTCCAAAAACCATATTTCAACGTTGTGGTAAGGACCAATATTTAGCTTCCTTAAAATCCTTCCTTATCACCCAATGCCCAATATTTTTGAACCTTACTTGCATCCTTCCGTATATGAGTTTTCCATGGTCATGTTAGTTACATGTGTCAAACTCAAAGTATTTAGGACCCTTTTTCCATTCCCTCACTAGTCTCTATGTGTGTTTCGTTGGCCTCTAAAAACATTTCTCTTGATTGGGGGATCCTATGTCTCACATTCCATCACAAGGTGACTTGTTACCTCTCATCCCAATTGTAATATACCTAAAGTATATTATATTTATTATCATAATGTAATAAATAAATATCATGTAATAATAGTCATAGAATAATTATTATGTAATGTATCATTGATATGCAATCATGATAAGTCATTTCCTTTACCAAGGAGGTGACTTATCACCCCTATGTTTATTTATATGCATGCTCATTGTATCTCAAGACATGTCAGTGAATAATGAATAATAATTATTTATCCCTTGAGGAATATATGGATTCTCCCTTGTTATAATGGATGTTGAGGTGAAGTAACCAAGAGGTTCACTCCAATTGGTCAAGCACATTTTTTTTCAGTTGTTCTGTTGATATGTAATCAAGTTTATTTTTCCAGTAGCATTAAAAAAATAGAGAGAGAAAAAGAAGAAGAAGAAATTTGGTTTTCCCATTGATCCGTGAAAGTATATTTTACCAGTGGAATTTAAAATAAAAATAAAAATTATGCAANGTTGATATGTAATCAAGTTTATTTTTCCAGTAGCATTAAAAAAATAGAGAGAGAAAAAGAAGAAGAAGAAATTTGGTTTTCCCATTGATCCGTGAAAGTATATTTTACCAGTGGAATTTAAAATAAAAATAAAAATTATGCAAATAAATTTCAGGTTTGTGGTCCAAGATATTTGATAGTAAAGGAAAAGGGAAAAACGTTATCCAAGTATTTTAAAAGTGCATGGGAAGAAATATAAGTCAAACAATATTCCATAGTTGGAAATAAGTAAAGTTAATTTATATATACATTGTAAGAAAAACATAATTAAAAATGACATTTTCAAGTGAAAAGAAGTATAAGTCAAACAAAGATTCCATACTTGGAAATAAGTAAATTTAATTGTCATTTACATGATAAGAAACATAATAAAAAGGGAAATTTTCCAAGTACTATAAACAAAGATTCCATACTTGGAAATAAGTAAAGTTAATTGCCACGTATATGGTAAGAAACATAATAAAAAGGGAAAGTTCCCAAGCGCTTTAAAGTATACGTGAAGAAACACTAATTTCATCAAAATATTTTGTAGTGGATAAATTAAACATGTTTTAAACATTGTGAGAAGTCATTAGTTTAATACAAGTATATAATAAGTCATGTAAAAGTGAATAACATGAAATATTGGAAAAAGGTGAAATATTAAAAGTTATAAAATATGTCTTCCTAAATTAAATAAAGGGTGAAAATGTTTATATTATTAAGATATATTATTATCAAAAATATATTCCAAGGTTCAATTAAAGGGTTATAAAATGAATCCATTATTTCAATCAAACAAAAAGAGAAAAGTCCAAGTGAAGGAAGAAACCTAGTGTGAAGGCTAAAAGATATGGTCAATCATTAGTTTGAATCCAAATCAAATCTTGGTGGAAAATAATGTATAAAGGGTTATAAAGTGTGTCAAGTTAAATTTAAATTTCAAAATTGAAGCCATTATTTATGTCCTATAGGGTGGTATCAATTTGAAGTTGTGCTAAATATTTAAAAAAGAATGGATTTTTTTGTATAGAAACAATTAACTTATATTAAAAGGGTGTTGTAGCCGAATTGTATAACATAAATTTACAAAAGAGTTTCAACATGTTAAAAAACATAGCTCATAACATATATGTCTTTCCTCCTATTACAAAATGAGGGATCCTCCCAATGGACATTGGTTTTTCTATTGAATTTATTGATGTACAATCTTATCTAAAGCCCTTGGAGTAATTGGATTTTACAATACATAAAAAAAAAAGGAAAAAGGAGGAGGTTTACAACTTCAATACAATATTTAATAGGTCTTGAGTGATGTCCTCATATACTTGATTCATTTTGGGTTTCCAAACTGAAGTTGATTCTACTATGGCATTCAAACCTAAAGATTGATGGGCTGACTTAATAACAATATATTGCTTGAGTGGATTATTTTATTGTCGCAGCTAGAATAATTTTTTGCATGCAACTAATGCTTGGAGAGTGAATCATATTTCTCGTTATTTGGCTTCATTGTGCTTAGCTCGAGTTTCTTTCAAAAAATCGAGCTCTTTTTCCAAGTGGTGTAGTTGTTTATTAAGAAGAGAGAGATTGAAATCTCTAGAGGTTGAGGGGGTATACATGACATGGATAGAGAAATCATAAACACCAAATGACCACAATATCACAAGGAGTGGGGTGTGGGAAGAGTTGTAATTACTATGAAAAATTAACATAGGGTTGTGATTGAATTGAGGAATATGAACCACACTATGCAATAAACCTTGAGGCACCTAATTTATCACCTTTGATACTTGATGATCGAGCAACCATTGGAGAGGAAACTCAAAAAATCCCATCCTCGGAATATGAAAACTAATAAAAGGAGGAGATTGAATATTGGAAACTAATTCATAGAGGGGGTAAGAGAAAGATAGGAACAACCAAAGAATTCCTCCTTGAATCACCGCAGAACATGAACCCAAAGAGTGCCTATGCGGATGAAAAATTTTCCCCTACTAATCCATGAGAAAGGTGTCTAAATTTAACAAACCATAGATCTAGGAGGGTCAATTCTCCACATGAAGTCTTAAAATTCCACCTTAATTCGTCATGATTGAGTAGGATTGCATATGGAGGGAAATATATGATGATTTGTACTAAATGTAGCTCACATGAGATGTATGAGATGGGGAATTGAATTCACTTACACTTGGTGCCAGGGGTGAATTATGAGAGTCACAAAACAATACTTTTTTTTTTGTAAGTAATTTTTTCTATTCAGATATTAACAAGATGTAAAAAAGGCCAGATTGTTTAGGATGATCAGGGAACCATTATGTACATCTAACAAGTTACAAAAAACCACATTTCTGCTAACCTTCCCTTGAAGGGAAAACGGGCTAGCATTCAAAAAATGATTGTATCAATCTAGTACGAGAAATAGTAGCATGAATTCTAATAAACTAAAAGAAAAGAACCCTAGTAAACTAGAAACAAAATCATATGCAGTTGAACCAAAGAAAAACCATCCATATTCTAACAAGAATAAATATATTTGTATTCAATCATTGAGATGAGGTACCTAAGGAACAAACACAAAAGTTCCTACTTAATTTGTCACATCATGAGGAGGTTGTTGAGACCTAAAAGATGAGCCAACAACCTGCACTAGTTGAAGAGATTCATATTTCCGTTTGACCAACCAAGAGACCACATCAAGGAGCAACTTTTTTTTATCTTCCAGAGCTTCCAATTGTTGTTTGAACTACCTGTAATCCAGATACTTTGGGAACATACCTTGGGATACCATAGTTTTGGTATGCCAATATAACTCCATTTTTTTTGTAAAACTTGGTATCCCTATACCTAGAGAAACCAAGATTAGCAACCATCTCTCCTACCTACTTTTCCACATCCCCATATTCATGGTAGGACCTGATGACATTGACATCATTTTCTAGATAATGCATGGAATCTTTTTCGTCTAGAGAGACCAAATTTCCATAGTAGTCAATTGTCATATCTGCTACACGGGCCACCTGAGTCTTCCAAATAAGATTTGAATGGGAAAAAACAACGTGAGGAGCCATGGAAACTTATAGAAGAGTGAAAATACACTCATGAGCAGGGACTGAAATGAACCTAGAGACAAAATCTTAATTTGAACGGAGACGAAGCATTTACCGAAGATGGTGGTAGAAATAAACTAGAGAAGGTGCCCATGCTATGATAAGAATCCTAATAATCATCATGACAAGAGGAACAGTGAATACAGACTTCAAAAAATCACTTTCAGTCATAAATGGTGACTCAAGCATAAACCATTCGAAGATCATCCCACTTGTACCTACCATTTTCCTCCCTTGCTTCCAATAGATCTCGCATGAGTTCAATGTAATTACTTGCACGTGGTGGTTGCATGCTTGATGGGACAATGAAATCCTCTATGCATCCCATGCCACCCACCATATAATGGGTATCCTAAATAGATGGCACCTGATTGGAGGGTTTGAAGTATGAAATAGCTAAGGATTGGCAATTCTTCTTTAGAGAAGTATTTTTTATTTCCTCCCATTGAGAGTCTAGAGGCCTAAAGTATTGGAGAAACTTTCATTTGTAAGGAAGTTGACCAATTTATTATCTTCCTAAATAATATGAGAGGGGATGAGGGTTGAGATATGGTGGATGGAATATTGAAGGATATCAATAATATATTCTAAACACCAGTTTCCAGATAATTTTCTTGGAGGAGATCCATTTTGAATTAGTTGAGCATATGAATGATGATTCAGGAGTATCCTTTAGCAATGATATTTTAATAATTATAGGAGTGGGATATTCATTGTCCTTGGATAAGAGCCAAGATATCAGTTGCATTATTATATTTAAATCCTAAATAGTCTGAGAAGATCCTGAGAATATTTCCATCTACATCTTTGAAGACTCCACCATAACTAACATGCCTAGGATTTCCTTTTGAGGCTCTGTCAAAATTGAGTTTGACAAAGCCCAAAGTGGGGTGGAATGGGAGGAGGGTGAGGAGGGAGAAAGGAGATGAGGGGTGGGGGAGAGGGCAGGAAGGAGGGGGGAGGGGAGACAAAAGGAGAGGAGGGGGATTTATTTTTCATTGCAATTAAAATTCATCAATGTCCCAAGTGTTTGAGCGAAAAGGTGTGAGGATATGCATCCTAATATTACCCCATATTGAAGAAAACTAAAGGTTTTCTCCTTTTAAGATGTGTCTGTTCCTTTATTTCCATGATTCCCAAAGGAAAAAGATAGGGAAGAGCTACCAAATATGATTAATGACAGTGTTTTGAAAGCCTTAATATATCTAGGAGGAAATATTCATACATAAAGAAACCCTACAACAATTATATTGATGGAAAGAGGTGGATCCTTGATCCCAGAGAGAACTGTTGAAGAAACAAGAATTGAGAAGATGTTTGAGGGATTCATTCGCTTGATGACACATGACACAGAGGCCAGTACCCTAAAACCCTTTGTTGAAACAAGGTTTAAACATTTTATCTATAACCTAAAACTTCGTATTTTTCTAGTATGGAGCCACCCTTAACTAAAAAAAAAAAAAAAGGTTTTCTTTTAATTTGGGATTCGACATTTCATAGAGTTGCCAATTCCGAAGCCAACAACTCCAAAATCCCAGTGCCAAAATCCCGAAAGAGGTTTCATTGAAAATAAATAATAAGAGAGAATGTTACGAGTCCTAACGCATTCTTCATAAAGTTCCCTCTAAGCGTGATTAAGTAAACCCCTAATCATAATTAATGAATCATAAATCTATCGCAGTTCGGGTTTCCTATTAACAAATCATTTTCGAAATATAGATCCTTGAAATCCCAATTCTCAATTTCTGAAAACCAGAAATTAACTCCTAAATATCTATTAATTAGAGTTAACACAACGATCAAACACCAAAGTTAATCTTATTGCAATTCGGGGGTTGCATATGACATGTCTCTCAGGTGTGTAATCCCCAAAACTCTGAAATGTGAAATAATAAACTCTAAAACAAAGTCTAAAACTTTAATTAAGTTGTTCTAAAACATGATTAACAATCATTAAACTCCTTTTCGCATTTCACAATTCAGTGTTTCATAAAACAGTCATTTCGAAAATCCATTTTGAAATCGTCGATATATGAGAATATCTGCAACGGACGATTAAAGATATTTTGAAATTAATTGTGTATCAATAAACATATCTTTGTTCATTAAGACATTAAAGTACTACCCCGTGTCTCAGAATGTTTGTTTAAAGGAAATAAAGGCTCTGTATTTCAAATTTTATTCTCATTTTTACAATCGTGAGCGAACTGTGTTTATCCAGGCTTATAGATTTTTTCTCTAAAAGCAGGTTTTCAATGTAGTACGAACGCTATGTCACCTCAGAGGTTACTTAAGAAAGTTGAGGGAACTGCTGAAAGCACATGTATAGAAGGAGATGTTGTAGCTGGTGTGCAAAGGCAGATCAAACATACCCTGATATAGTTAGAGACTGGTGGGGAGTGCCAATGAAGTTCAGGGCCGATACTCACGAAAAATATGCCACGGCCTCATTGAATGAATACATGGTCTATACAGCCATGATGCTTTGCAGTCTCTTCGGAACGAAAATCCTCACTCATTTCCCTGCAGCATGGGTGCCTCTTCTTCATGAAGCAACTAAAGGTTTTAGTTTCAACTAGGAAAAAATCCTATTAGACAATTTATCTAAGGAGGTGACAGAGTACCAAAATGAAAAATCCAAGGGCCAACCAGTGGCCTTCTATATCTCCGCCTACATCATGGATGCCATATGCTTCATGACCCCTTTCCCTCTGATGAATTGGAGTTGGAATCCAACCTCCAATAAACCCATTCCTGAATATTATTCTAAGTTGTGGGAAGAAAATGCTAAGGATTCCTTATATGAAATATGCCACTTTGTGGTGATTCTGGTGCACCAGATGCTATATGGATGCGAGGCTCCCTGTATTTATGAGTCAGTCATGGAAAATCTCAAGGCCTTCACTGATTGGTTTATAGAAGAAAATTTTTCCTACATTAGGGTTTTTGGATGTTCAATCCCTCCCCACGCACTACCAAAATCCCTCCCTGATAGACTGGTATGCAGGGAGGTAGCTCATTAGATAGTAATAGGTGGCATCAGGATTGAACTAAAAGTGGCCCAAAATAGATTATAGCTTATTTTACCTGTGCATATTAGGAAATATTCGCTACTCAATCTAGGGCATTCCAAGGTTGAGGCAACCGCTTTAGGAGAGATAAAGTTGTTAAATCTTGATCACAGGAAATATGATCCCTATAAAATTGTGGGTAATCACCAAGTTAACTACAATCTGAAAGCATACGAACAAGAATAGTCCCCTTGTGATGACATGTTCATAGGAGTTATAAGTTATCACGAAGTGCTCACCAGGGTTCAAACTTTGTCACCTGACTTGCAAAACGATTTCCTGAACTTCCAGAAACATCGGAGAAGTGGTTTAATTGGGGTATTACTAGGAGAAGCATCAACTCAGCCTCCAGATCAAGAAAACGTTCCCCCCAGGCTTCGAACAGGAAGCACAGAAGAAGGGAAATCCTGAAAAAGTCCCACGGGATACAAAAAGGCCCCCACAAAACAAAGAGGCCTTACAGACAAAAAAATCAGAGATAGAAGCAGAGAGGAGGTCTGGGAGACATTTCGAGTCCAGTAAGATTACTCCCCCTTCATCACCTGGTGTTGATGTCAATACGCCTAAGGCAATAGAAGGTGTAGTGTCCCCAAGGCCGAGCCCTGTCATAGATCATGTTCTGAAAGGAATTGTAATTATGTTTTATAGGCTGGTGAGCCAAGTTTTTATAAGCTGGTGGCTTATGTGTTTGTTAGGCCAGGGAGCCTAAGTGTTGAAGGCCAAGAGCTTGTTGTTGTATATGTAATCATGAAGAACAATTAATAAAAATTTATAAACACTGCCAGGTGCAGACCGACCATGAGGAATGAGTGAAGGGGGACTAAGCATCCATAGAGAGGGAAAGGAATTAGAGGCTGGAAGGTGGGAAAAGGGTCTAAGTGTTTAGCCTAGGAGGCTTAGGCCTAGGAATAATATTTTATTATTATTCCAAAAGAACATGTGCCATTTATATTTTTATCCTGAGTTCCTAACCAAGGGAAGGTTATGTGTGCTGGTGGAACACATGTAGTCTCCAGGGCGACAAGTGTCGACCCTGGTGCATGCAAATAAAATGGCCAGGGTGGACCGTGAGGGGGTTCCCTCTCCAATTCGATCAAACTACCTGAGCGTGTACGAGCTCTGAGTAGTACGATTGACCCAAGATCTACAGAGAACCTTCGTGCGTCTCTGTGATCTGAAAAGCCGGTGTCTGGCTCTGAGAAAACCTATGTATACCTCTGTATTGAACCATAAGCCTGTGATTGATTCCGAAAGAGACGGATTCACCTTTTTTCTGAACCGAAGTGCCTGTGTGGTGTCTGGAAATCCATGTGCATCCTCTATCCAAAATGGAAGTTGTGCGTGAAGCCTCTGTCCTTAAGCCGCGACCGTGAGACCATTTTTCCATTTCTGAACCCGTTTTGAGGAAGTCGGTGTCTGTATTTCCATGGGTAATTGAAACTGTGTAGTGCAGGACTACGTATGGCTTGTGACCAGTTGTGAAACACTCTCTCTAGGAGAGAGAGGTGTTTGAGGTTGGATGAATAAGTGGTTTGGCCTGTGAGCGTCTCTCTCTAGGTGAGAGAGTGCGCAGAGGAAGGAGAGGACTCTTGGAATGAACCCTGTAGCTGCCACAGAGCCTGGAGACTTCCGGTCTGGTTTGTTGTTGTAACCCAAGGCAAGGGAGGTTAGCAGCCGAAGGACTGTCCATGTGACAGAGAAGGTGTATACTCCTGGGGTGTAACAGGCATGTGGGGAATGAGGGTCAGTGGACAGTGAGCGTGAGTGGTTCTTGGAAGAGAATTCCTTCCTCATGATTGTGTGTTTTCCCTGTAACCTCAGCCTAGTCTAGGATTCCTTGTCTCGAGGTGGAGCTTAGTCCCATCTCGGGGGAGACCCAATGTTGAGCTTGATGAGAGGTGTGGTCTAAGGCTCGGAGGTTCGTGGAAGGCCTACACTTGGTTGGTGGAATTACCTTAGTTTCAAGATAAGTATCATCTTATGTTAAATGTTATGTTTTTCTTTCCTGTGATGCTTGTATTTTATCATGTATTCTATTGTGTAGATGAATTATGGTTAATGCCATTCTTAAAATTAAGATAGCAATAATTTATATGACATACTCTGAGTTTAAATGTGTTTCATTTGATTAAATACATGTTGTTTTATAATCCAGAGCGGGTGTTATATTTCTGCGAAGTTTGTTAACCGAAAAAGACATCAGCTGCCCATTTATTCCATTGAAAACCACCCACAGGGCAGTTGATGTTGCTGATATCTTTTTAAAAGAAGTTGCACGCTTGCACGAAATTCCTAAGACAATTGTGTCTGATAGGGACCTGAAATTCACCTCGAATTTCTGGAAAGGACTGTTCAAGGGATTCGAAATGAATCTGAACTTTAGTACAGCGTATCATCCTAAGTCTGATGGTCAGACAGAAAGGGTGAACAGAGTAATAGAAGACATACTGAGAATGTATGTGATGGATAAACCATCAAGGTGGGAAGACTACCTGCATTTAGTATAATTCGCCTACAATAATGGGTATCATACATCATTGAAGATGAGCCCATTCGAAGCACTTTATGGAAGAAAGTGCAAGACATCAGTAAGATGGGATAATCCAGCGGATAGAGCAATGATTGGGCCTGAGCTTCTCAAAGAGATGGAAGATCAAATGATAAGGATCAAACGGAATCTGAAAGCTGCCCAGGATAGGCAAAAAAGTTACATTGACAATAACAAAACCCATAGATAATTCAAAGTGGGTGAACATGTTTTCTTGAAAGTGAAGACTAACAGGAGTTCCCTGAAGTTGGGAAGTTGTGCCAAATTGGCAGCAAGATTTTGTGGGCCATTTGAGATACTGGAAAGGATTGAGCCAGTTGCATACATGCTTGCATTACCTGCATCTATTACTATACATAATGTGTTTCATGTTTCACTGCTTAAGAAATATGTGCCTGATGCTAATCATGTTCTCGATTGGAATATGATTCAGGTGGAACTAGAGGGTGTCGTGCAAGTGCATCTTGTGCGCATATTGGACAAGAAAAGCAAACAGCTCTGGAATCGAGCTATAGAGCTTGTAAAGGTCCAGTGGACCTGGTACAGTCCTGAGGACATGACATGGGAACATGCAGATGCTATGCAGGCAGAGTACCCGCATCTTTTTGAAAATTTTGAAAGGCTTGCAGAGACAGTGTAAGTTGCACTGAGGACAGTGCAGAAATAAGGGGAGGGGATTGTAGTGTCCCCAAGGCTGAGCCCTGTCGTAAATCATGTTCTAAATGGAATTGTAATTATGTTTTATGGGCTAGTGAGCCAAGTTTTTATAAGCTGGTGGCTTATGTGTTTTTTAGGCCAGGGAGCCTAAGTGTTGAAGGCCAGGAGCTTGTTGTTGTATATGTAATCATGAAGAACAATTAATAAAAATTTGTAAACACCGCCAGGTGCAGACCGACCACGATGAATGAGTGAAGGAGGACTGAGCTTCCATAGAGAAGGCAAGGGATTAGAGGCTGGAAGGTGGGAAAAGGGGCTAAGTGTTAATCCTAGTGGGCTTCAATCTTGGGAATAATATTTTAATATTATTTCAAAGAGGAATGAGCATTTCATGTTTTATCCTAAGTTCCTAACCATGAGGAAGGGATGTGTGTTGGTGGAACGCATGCAGTTCCCAGGGCGACAAGTGTCAACCCTGGTGCATGCGAATAAACAACCAGGGTGAGATGTGAGAGGGGCCCCCTACTCTCATTCGATCAAATGGCCTGAGCATGTATGAGCTCTGAGGAGTACGACGGACCCGAGTTCTGGAGAGAACCTTTGTACATCTCTGTGATCCGAAAATCCTATGTCTAGCTCTGAGAAAACCCGTGTATACCTCTGTATTGAACCAAAATCCTGTGATTGATTCCAAAATAGTCGGATTCACCTATGTTCTGAACCAAAGAGCCTGTGTGGTGTCTGGGAATCCGTGTGCATCCTTTGTCCCGAAGCCATGATCGTGAGACCATTTTTCCATTTCTAAACCTATTTTGAGGAAGTCGGTATCTGTATTTCCGTGGGTAATTGCAACTTCGTAGTGCAGGACTGCATATGGCTTGTGACCAGTTGTGGAACACTCTCTCCAGGTGAGAGGGGTGTTTGAAGTTGGATGAACAGGTGTTTTTTCCTGTGAGCATCTCTCTCTAGGTGAGAGAGTGCGCAGAGGAAGGAGAGGACTCTTGGAATGAACCCTGTAGCTGCCACAGAGCCCGGAGACTTCCAGTCCGGTCTATTGTTGTAACCCAAGGAAAGGGAGGTTAGCAGCCAAAGGACTATCCAGGTGACAGAGAAGGTGTATACTCCTGGGGTGGAACAGGAATGTGGGGAATGAGGGTCTATGGGAAGTGAGCGTGAGTGGTTCCTGGAAGAGAATTCCTTCCTCGTGACTGTGTGTTTTCCCTGTAACCTTAGCCTAACCTCAGCCTAGCCTAGGATTCCTTGCCTTTGGGTGGAGCTTAGTCCCAACTTGGGGGTAACCTACTGCTGAGTTGATGAGCAGTGCGGTCTAAGGCTGGGAGGTTCATGGAAGGCCTGTACCTGGTTGGTGGAATTACCTCAGTTTCAAGATAAGTATCAACTTAAGTTAAATGTTATGTTTTGAATGCCTGTGCTACTTATGTTATGATGAATTTCATTGTGTGTATTAATTAATATTGAATGCTATTGATTGTTAATTATAGCAGTAAATGATATGTTTACTCTGAGATTAAATGTATTTCTTTGTTTTAAATGCATGTGATTAATTGTGAGTGAGAATGTTGTTATTCCCCATAGTAACACCTACACAGCAGTGAGTGAAAGGGGTGCTACAATTTGTGGGAATTGTAGTGTCCCCAAGGCTGAGCCCTGTCGTAGATCATGTTCTGAAAGGAATTATAATTATGTTTTATAGGATGGTGAGCCAATTTTTTATAAGTTGGTGGCTTATGTGTTTGTTAGGCCAAGGATCCTAAGTGTTGAAGGCTAGGAGCGTGTTGTTGTATATGTAATCATGCAGAACAATTAATAAAAATTTGTAAACACTGCCAAGTGCAGACCAACCACAATGAATGAGTGAAGGGGGACTAAGCATCCATAGAGAGGGAAAGGAATTAGAGGCTGGAAGGTGGGAAAAAGGGCTAAGTGTTTAGCCTAGGGGGCTTAAGCCTGGGAATAATATTTTATTATTATTCCAAAAGAACATGTGCCATTTATATTTTTATCCTAAGTTCCCGACCAAGGGAAGGTGATGCGTGTTGGTGGAACGCATGCAGTCTCCAGGGAGACAAGTTTCGACCCTGGTGCATGCGAATAAAATGGCCAAGGTGGACCGTGACGGGGTTCCCTCTCCCATTCGATCAGACTGCCTGAGCATGTATGGGCACTGAGTAGTACGACTGACCCAATTTCTGCAGAGAACCTTCGTGTGTCTCTGTGATCTGAAAAGCCTATGTCTGGCTCTAAGAAAACCTGTGTATACCTCTGTATTGAACCAGAAGCCTATGATTGATTCTGAAAGAGCCAGATTCACCTCTGTTCTGAACCGAAGAGCCTATGTGGTGTATGGGAATCCGTGTGCATCCTCTATCCGAAATGGAACTGGTGTGTGAAGCCTCTATCCTGAAGCCGTGACCGTGAGACCATTTTTCCATTTCTAAACCCGTTTTGAGGAAGCCAGTGTCTGTATTTCCATGTGTAATTGCAACTACGCAGTGCAGGACTGCGTATGGCTTGTGACCAGTTGTGAAACACTCTCTCTAGGAAAGAGGGGTGTTTGAGGTTGGATGAACAGGTGGTTTGGCCTGTGAGCGTCTCTCTCTAGGTAAGAGAGTGTGCAGAGGAAGGAGAGGACTCTTGGAATGAACCCTGTAGCTTCCACAGAGCCCAGAGACTTTTGATCCGGTCTGTTACTGTAACTCAAGGCAAGGGAGGTTAGCAACTGAAGTATTGTCTAGGTGACAGAGAAGGTGTATACTCCTGGGTTGGAACAGGCATGTGGGGAATGAGGGTCTCTGGGCAGTGAGCGTGAGTGGTTCTTGGAAGATAATTCCTTCCTCGTGACCATCTGTTTTCCCTATAACCTAATCCTAGCCTAGGATTCCTTGCCTTGGTGTGGAGCTTAGTCCCAGCTCGGGGGTGACCTACTGCTGAGTTGATGAGCAGTGCAGTCTAAGGCTAGGAGGTTCGTGGAAGGCCTGCACCTGGTTGGTGGAATTACCTCAGTTTCAAGATAAGTATCAGCTTATGTTAAATGTTATGTTTTTCATGCCAGTTCTGCTTATGTTATCATGAATTCCACTGTGTGTATTAATTAATATTAAATGCTATTGATTGGTAATTATAGCAGTAAATGATATGTGTATTCTGAGATTAAATGTATTTCTTTGTTTTAAATGCATGTGATTAATTGTGAGTGAGAATGTTGTTATTCCATGTAGTAACACCTACACAGTAGTGAGTGAAAGGGGTGCTATAGTTTGGTATCAGAGCCAAGGTTTCGAAACTGAGCCTAGATGGGCTAGTTGAGTGGTCTTTGGACCGAGGGTGAGAGGAGAAATTGTGTCTGGAGGACCAATTTCGGACCCTGGTATGGTCCAGAGTGTCAAGGAGTTACTTGACCGTGCCTATAAGCTCAAGAGGTATAGCGGTGTTGTGAAACCGTAGTTGGTGTGGTATATGACCACAGGGAGAGAGGAATCCACACCAGCAGTGTTGGAGCCTTAGGAACGGTTCAGGAGGGAAGGTGAGCCCTAATGACCGTTGGATCTGGAAAATGTGCGTAGGGATTAAAATCCCTTTTGAATTGCACAGGAGTGTGGGAATCGTGATACGCGAACTCTCGAAAACCCGGAGACCCAAGTAGTTCTACGTTGTAGGTCTGGGAGGAAGGCTCGACCGTTAGATCTGGTGGATTCATGCTTGAGTTAGATCTGGTGGATTCAGATTTCACAAAGTCAGGAGATGGGAAGTGAGGAAGGGGAACACCTCTGAAACCTGAAACGCTAAAACGAGCTATACCATAGATCGTAGGAAGGTAGTTGGCCATTCGATTCAGCAGAGGAGTAAACCGTAATTTTGGGATTTCGGCAGATGGAAGTTCAAGATGTAGGATGCCCGAAACCCTGAAACGCTGAAAGGATCTATGTCGTAGATCTGAGAAAGATCTGACCATTGGATTCCATTTGGAATGGACGTGGAAACATGGGTTTGTACCATGTGCCAGTTGTTAACTCCCAAAATAGCACCATCATTTTGGTTGGGTTTTACGGTGGATAGCATGGCTATTCATAGTTTCCTCAATTCATTGTTGAGTCTTTTAGCTGCAAAATTTTAGATTTTGGTTTGACTTAAAAATAATTTGGATTGTAAAGTCTTCTTTTTTCAAAATTGTCATTTTTTACTTTCCACAGCTAACTTGTTTTCAAAGGTTCATTGTGCGCTATGGAAAGTGCCCACTTTCAACAGCTAAGGAGATCGCTTCATCAGTTGGCGCACTGTTGAAAGTGTCAAATCTTAAAAGGTTCTTAAAATCAGTTCTCGGATGGTGCACTGTCAAAAACACATGCTTTCAACAGCTAAGGAGGGTCTTCTACAAAGTGGCGCGCTGTGGAAAGTGCATACTTTCCGCAGCTAACAGGGGCTTACAAAGAGGCATGATGAGGAAAGTCAACAGCTAACAGAGGCTGTACTCCCGGGTTGGCAACATCAAATCAAATCTTTGTTTCCATATCAGACATTGTTCACAAAGGATCATTTAGGGTTTTTGAATTGCAAATGGAAAAATGATACTTAAACTTGCAGGGAACTTTTCAATCCCTTCCTGAGCTCCAAATTAATATCTGAAAACACCATTGGAAAGCTGAGATTCTCTAGATGTCGATCGACTATTCATATATGAAAAATGGATTTTTTATGACCGATAAATTCGATTTTGAAAATCTGTCCGCTTTCAACAGCGCAGAAGGCAGAATTTTTGACTAGCGCGCTGTGGAAAGTGGCGACTTTCAACAGCGCGGGAAGCGTTTTTTACGGGCTATGCGCTGTGGAAAGCCTGTAACGGCTAGAATGTTACGATTTTCTCCCAGATTTGAAATTTTCGAATTAAAAGTAGATGAAACCTTTTGGACTAGACAGGTGGTGGATTATTCCATCAAATCCAAAGGCTATTTTGGGAAAGACAAGTCAAAAGAGGAGTCTTTGGTCAA
>ML786071.1:103255-148380 GCA_009831015.1 Picea engelmannii | reverse complement strand
GGCCCATTGATGCTAATACTAAATCACAGTTTTCTTTCTCTTTTGATATCAGTTTTCCACCTTCTTTCTGTACTTTTATCTGAGTTGTCTAGCCTTGAATGACTTTTATCTCATTGTTTGGCTCATAGCTTGATAAATAGTTTATTCATTGCTTATTAGACCCTACATTGTGTATTGGTTTATGAGCAATTTGTTCTTCGCCCACTTAAGTTTATTTACTGATTATCAATCCATGAGAGCACTGGTTCATTTGTTTATCATATTGACTGTCTGAATACCATGTTTGAATTGATTTATCCCACTGATCAATCTACACAAAACACAAAAAACATTTTTACTTGAAGTTACCAAGCACCTCTGGTCTGCAACCACAGAGGGTTTCTTGGAGTGATAACACCAGTGAGTCGAGAAGATAGGAGAGAGTGGTGGGACCTGAAGACGTCACTGAAGGTGACGTGGATCCTCCTGAATGTACCACATGTCACTGTGGTGAAGGGCGATAGTTGTGCTGTGGGCCCAGAGAATAAAGTAATTCACGATTTCGAAATTCGCAAAGGAGGAGCACAAAGGCTCAACACTCCAACTCACAAAGTCATGAGTTGGCAAACAAGTCCTAGAACTTATCCCTAGCCTACGGTCATGTGTAGCAAGTGCTAGCGAGGAGGGATCCATACCGGTATTGCATCTCGGGTATCGATGTTTGGAGGAAATGAGTCGAGGGTCTCCGACTCATGAACTCACGAGATCACGAGTTGCGGAAGGGTGGATTTGGTTACAAATATTTAACTGTTGGATCTTCGTGGACTGAGATCCCGAAGTTCCGAATTCCCGAAATTTGCAAAGATGGACAGAGCTCAGAAAACTTTGTGAAGTCAAAATGTTTTTCTTGTTCAGGTTGGCTTATGAATGTTGTAATTTTTTTTGAAGGGTTAAGGCCTGACAAACTTCAGTTGGTTGCACATCGTGTGTGCAGAGTTCAACGAGTGTCAGGAAAGCCGAAAACTGACGGCAAGTATGGAATTGAAAGAGGTGGAGATTGCCTCCGAAATAGAGGACGAAAGGGTAGGAAGGAATGTCAACCTGGGAGTCGAAGGAACAAACTCTAATGGGCACGGAAAAGAGACGGATAAGGAAGAACATATGATGAAACTTATTGAAATATTGTAGAAAGATGCCCAGGCTCGCCTAGTTGATAGCTGAAAGCTCATGAAAATCAGGGATCGGTAGGGTGAGTTCAACTTTAAAATGTTGAAGAGCCTGGAAAGAATAGAAAATAAATTGGAAAAAGAGAGTGACACAAGCAGATCAAGAAGTGTCAGAACCCCTGAGAGGAGAAGAAGATCGAGGAGTGGTAGCAGACATTACCGTATCTTCCCGAAGCATTCTGGCAAGGAGACACACAGTAGTTCAAGCCCGTCCCCTACCAGAAAACACCGAAAATATGGAAGGGATGAATTGAAAGGGGAAATCAACAAGATTAAACTGCCTACATTCCATGCTGAACATAAGAAGGAAGAAGATGTCGAAACATGGTTGCTGGGTATGAAGAAATACTTCCAACTGCAAAATTATTCTGCCCATGCAGAAGGAAGAATTGCAATGTACGAGATGAAAGGAAAAGCATCCATGTGGTGGGATCAGTTGCTGCAGGTGCAACACATCAGAGAGAAAGAGGTCACGTGGAAGGAGTTTAAGAGGTATTTCAAGAAGAATACCTAACCAAAAGATACTATGACAGAAAGATGAAGGAGTTCTTCGAACTCAAGTTGGGCAGCATGACCATTGATGAGTATGAACGAAGTTTTCTGGAACTACTGAAGTATGTTTTGTTCATCAAAGACGAGGCTGTCAAAATTCAGAGGTATCTGAGTGGACTTCCACCTTCCATTGGTGATAAGATTCAATATGACGATCCTAAGACCATGGAAGAAACCATAAAAAGGGAAAAATGCTTATATGAACAACAAAGAAAAAAGCCTACCTTTCGGAAGGCTTGGGATGACCAGAAGAGGTTTAAGAAAGAACAGAGGTAGAAGGGAAACATGCCTCCCTTTTTCAAGAACATTCCTTGGGGACAATCATCTTTTAGAGAGCCCAGGAAAGTTCAAGGGAGTGAGCAGATGCCAAGACTGCCACCTATGGAGTGTTAGGGATTTAAAGGGAATCATAGGTAAAGAGACTGCCCCCACAGAAAAGATAAAGCGAGAATTGTCCATACTGTTCAGCAACTGAAACAGTGGAGGATATGGGCAACAAAATGTTGAGGATATACGCAGCCCTGGACAACAAGCAAGAAGAATTTCAATCGCACATGATTGAAGTGGAAGGTACGATCAACAACCGACCACTTGTTATTTTAATTGATTCAGGGGCTAGCCATAGTTATATAGATCCTAGAGTGGTGGAAATTTTTCATTTAACAAGAAGCAAACATGAAAAGTCTTGGCCAGTGAAGTTGGCCATAGGAGCCAAAAGGAAGGTCATTGAATTGGTTAAGTCCTATTCAGTAGACATTAAGGGAATGAGCACTAAGGCTGAATTGAACATTCTGCCTTTAGGCTCATACGATTGCTTAATTGGGATGGAATGGTTGGACAAGCACCATGCCATTATGGATTGTCATAACAAGAGGTTTACATGCCTGAACGAAGAGGGAAATCAGGTAATAGTCCAAGGAATTCCCAAAGTCGTGGCTGTTAGGGAAATCTCAGCCATGCAACTGAAGAAATGTTACCGAAAAGGTTGTCAATTATTTGCAGCTCAAGTGGAAGAAGCATCCCAAGATGTAGCCTCGAATCTAGAATACCACGAGGTACTCAAAGAGTTCAAGGACTTATTTCAGGAGGTACCTGGACTACCTCCAAAGAGGGACATCGATTTTTCTATAAATTTGATGCCTGGAGCAGCTCCAGTTTCGAAGGCTCCTTATAGAATGAGTACGCCAGAGCTGAAAGAGTTGCAATTGCAGCTCGAAGAGATACTAAAGAAGGGATACATTCACCCCAGTGTGTCACCTTGGGGAGCCTCGGTCCTATTCATGAAGAAGAAAGATGGGACGTTGAGGCTATGCATTGATTTCCGATAGTTGAAAAAGGTAACTGTCAAGAACAAGTATCCTCTGCCAAGGATCGATGATCTTTTTGATCAGTTGAAGGATGAAAAAATATTTTCAAAAATAGATCTCAGATCTGGATATCACCAAGTGAGAATAAATGATGAGGACATTAGCAAGACTGCCTTTAGAACAAGGTACAGTCATTATGAATTCACAGTGGTGCCGTTTGGACTGACAAATGAATCTGTTGTTTTCATGTGCTTAATGAATGGAGTGTTCAGAGATTATTTTGACAAGTTTGTCATAGTCTTCCTGGACGATATCTTGGTGTATTCCAAGATAGAGGAAGAACATGAGAAACACCTGAGAATGGTGTTGCAGGTGTTGAGAGAACACCAACTGTACGCAAAACTGAGCAAGTGCTCATTTTATCAAAGGCAGATTCATTACTTGGGGCACATTATATCAAAGGAAGGGATCGTTGTGGATCTTGAAAAGGTTGAGGCCATTCGAGAATGGTCAATGCCAAGGAATGTGGCAGAATTTAGATGTTTTATGGGTCTGGCAGGCTACTATAGAAGGTTTGTAGCCAGATTCTCAAGGATAGCTCATTCTATCACTTCCTTGCAAAGGAAGGAGAAGAAGTTCCAGTGGACTGAAGAATGTGAGAGAATCTTCCAGTGATTGAAGCAGTTGCTAACCAGTGCTCCAATCCTAAAGATTGCAGATTCAAATAAGGATTGCGTAGTGTGCACAGATGTGTGTAAGGAGGGACTGGGAGGAGTTCTCAGCCAAGAGGGATTTGTAGTTTGTTATGAGTCCCAAAAGTTGAAGGAGCATGAGAGGAATTATTCCACTCATTATTTAGAGTTGGCAACAATCGTCCATGCCTTGAGGAAATGGAGACATTACCTCATGGGCAGGAGATTCGAGTTGAGAACAGACCACAATGATCTAAAGTATTTATTTGATCATCCAACTTTAAATGCCAGGCAAATCAGATGGCTGGAGTTTCTGTGCGAATATGACTTTGATATCAAGCATATCAAAGGGAAATAAAATAAGGTGGTTGATGAACTCAGCAGAAAAGTGAATGAATTACATGCTACATCCATTAGCATGTACAGGAATGAGATTAAAGACATAATTTTGGAAGCTGCAAATGTTGATTTGCAGTACAAAGGTTTAGTAGCAAAGCTACAACAACGTGAGAGATTGCAGACCAAGGAAAGTTACACCTTGGGAATGGATGGCTTACTTCTGTATAAAAACAGAGTGTATGTACCCAATGTCCAAGAATTGAAGCTGGCAATTCTAAAAGAAATGCATAACATGGCTTATGCTGGACATCCTGGATATCAAAAGACTGTGGTAACAGTCAAAAACCATTAGTTTTGGCCGGGTATGAAGAAAGAAATCGCCAAATACATCACCATATGTATGGAGTGCCAGAAGGTTAAGGATAAGCACAGGCACCCAGTAGGGTTGTTGCAACCGTTACCCATTCCTGAATGGAAATGGGACGTGGTAACAATAGATTTTATCACTAGACTACCTAGAACAAGAAAGCAACATGATTCAATCATGGTGGTGGTGGACAAGCTTACTAAAGCTGCCCATTTTATTCCACTGAAAACCACCCACAGGGCAGGAGATGTTGCTGATATCTTTTTAAAAGAAGTTGCACGCTTGCACGGAATTCCTAAGACAATTGTGTCTGATAGGGACCCGAAATTCACTTCAAATTTTTGGAAAGGACTATTCAAAGGATTCGGAACAAATCTGAACTTTAGTACAACGTATCATCCTGAGACCGATGGTCAGACAGAGAGGGTGAACAAGGTAATAAAAGACATACTGAGAATGTATGTGATGGATAAACCATCAAGGTGGGAAGACTACCTACATATGGTAGAATTTGCCTACAATAATGGGTATCACCCATCATTGAAGATGAGCCCATTCGAAGCACTTTATGGAATAAAGTGCAACACTCCACTGAGCTAGGATAATCCAGCTGACAGAGCAATCGTTGGGCCTGAACTGCTCAAAGAGATGGAAGATGAAATGATAAGGATTAAACAGAATCTGAAAGCTGCCCAGAATAGGCAGAAAAGTTACACTGACAGTAATAGAACCCATAGAGAATTCAAAGTGGGTGACCATGTTTTCCTGAAAGTGAGGACTAACAGGAGTTCCCTGAAGTTGGGAAGTTGCGCCAAATTGGCAGAAATATTTTGTGGGCCATTTGAGATCCTAGAAAGGATTGGGCCAGTTGCATACATGCTTGCATTGCCTGCATCTATGACTGTACATAATGTGTTTCATGTTTCACTGATTAAGAAATATGTACCTAATGCTAATCGTGTTATCGATTGGAATGTGATTCAGGTGGAACCAGAGGGTGTCCTGCAAGTGCATCCCGTGCGCATATTGGATAGGAAAAGCAAACAACTCCAGAATCGAGATATAGAGCTTGTAAAGGTCCAGTGGACCTGGTACGGTCATGAGGACACGACATGGGAGCATGCAGATTCTATGTGGGCAGAGTACCCACATCTTTTTGAAAATTTTGAAAGGCTTGCAGAGATAGTGTAAGTTGCAATGAGGACAGCGCAGAAATAAGGGGAGGGGAATTGTAGTGTCCCCATGGCTGAGCCCTGTCGTAGATCATGTTCTGAAAGGAATTGTAATTATGTTTTATAGGCTAGTGAGCCAAGTTTTTATAAGTTGGTGGCTTATGTGTTTGTTAGGCCAGGGAGCCTAAGTGTTGAAGGCCAAGAGCTTGATGTTGTATATGTAATCATGCAGAAAAATTAATAAAAAATTGTAAACACCGCCAGGTTCAAACCTACCACGATGAATGAGTGAAGGGGGACTAAGAATCCATAGAGAGGGCAAGGAATTAGAGGCTAGAAGGTGGGAAAAGGGGCTAAGTGTTTAGCCTAGGGGACTTAAGCCTGGGAACAATATTTATTATTATTCCAAAATAATATGTGCCATTTATATTTGTATCCTAAGTTCCTGACTAAGGGAAGGTGATGCGTGCTAGTGGAACGCATGCAGTCTCCAGGGAGACAAGTGTCGACCCTAGTGCATGCGAATAAAATGGCCAGAGTGGACCATGAGGGGGTTCCCTCTCCCATTCGATCGAACTTCCTGAGCGTGTATGTGCTCTGAGAAGTACGACTAACCCGAGTTCTGCAGAGAACCTTCGTGTGTCTCTATGATTCAAAAAACCTGTGTCTGGCTCTGAGAAAACCTATGTATACCTCCGTATTGAACCAGAATCCTGTGATCAATTTTGAAAGCACTGGATTCACCTCTGTTCTGAACTGAAGATCCTGTGTGGTGTCTGGGAATTTGTGTGCATCCTCTATCTGAAATGGAACTTGTACGTAGAGCCTCTGCCCCGAAGCCGTGACCGTGAGATCATTTTTCCATTTTTGAACCCGTTTTGAGGAAGCTGGTGTCTGTATTTCCGTGGGTAATTGCAACTGCGTAGTGCGGTACTGCGTATGGCTTGTGACCAGTTGTGAAACACTCTCTCCAGGTGAGATGGGTGTTTGATCTTGGATGAACAGGTGGTTTTCCCTGTGAGTGTCTCTCTCTAGGTGAGAGAGTGCGTAGAGGAAGGAGAGGACTCTTGGAATGAACCCTGTAGCTGCCACAGATCCCAGAGACTTCCGGTCCGGTCTATTGCTGTAACCCAAGGCAAGGGAGGTTAGCAGCCGAAGGACTGTCCAGGTGACAGAGAAGGTGTATACTCCTGGAGTGGAACAGGCATGTGGGGAATGAGGGTCTATGGGCAGTGAGCGTGAGTGGTTCTTGGAAGAGAATTCCTTCCTCGTGACTGTGTGTTTTCCCTATAACCTCAGCCTAGCCTAGGATTACTTTCCTTGGGTGGATCTTAGTCCCAGCTCGGGGGTGACCTACTACTGAGCTAGTGAGAAGTGCGGTCTAAGGCTAGGAGGTTTGTGGAAGGCCTACACCTGGTTGGTGGAATTACCTTAGTTTCAAGATAAGTATCAGCTTATGTTAAATGTTATGTTTTGCATGCCTGTGTTGCTTATGTTATCATGAATTCCGCTATGTGTATTAATTAATATTAAATGCTATTGATTTTTAATTATAGCAGTAAATGATATGTTTACTCTGAGCTTAAATGTATTTCTTTGTTTTAAATGCATGTGATTAATTATGAGTGAGAATGTTGTTATTCCGCATAGTAACACCTACATAGTAGTGAGTGAAAGGGGTGCTATAGGAGGGAAAGGGTCTACATATCTAGGAAGTCCCATAACTTCCTTAACTCCCTTACAGTCCACTTTTGGATTCCCACAGACAGGAGCCCTATTTGTCGATGACCTCATCTCTATCCCCATAGATGAGATTCCTCCTGATTATTTTTTCAGCAGAAAAAGGAAGGTTGTCCCGAAACAAGAGATGTATATGAAGGAGGGGAGTATGGTAAAAAAACATGAAGTCTTGATAGATGGACAGAAGTTGGAGGAGGAGGATTTCTCTACAGAGATAGCATGTTCCATGGGAGCCATGGCAACAACAAATTTTTTTACCATGGAAAACATGAGAACGAGGATAAAGAAGAGTAATAACATGATATTTCAATTACAAGATCAGTTAAAGAATGTTGAGAAGAACATCAGAGAAGAGGTGAATAAAATCTTGGAGGAGATCAGGGCTACCAAAAGGCTAGAAATTCAAATACTTAAATCAAGCCTGGACGAAATGAATAAGAAGATACAAGCAAGTCTGGTGTAGGTTGCTCAACAAAAGGAGCATGTTGAATAGTTACAGACTAGGTTAAATTTGATGGAAGGTCGGGTTATAGATTTAAAGGATTTCTAGATCCTCTCTCTGGAAACGCATACAAGGATAGAAGTCGAGCAACAAGGACTAATCCCCAAAGTAGGGATCATCTAGAATTACCTTCAAGAGGTAAGCGAATATCTTGATAATATTATTTTACTAGAAAAGGAAGCTAAAGAAGCTAGGAATACTTTCCAGAAAGTGGTTGCATGTTCAGGAAATAAAGAGGCGACAAAAAATATAAATCTCTCTGTCACAAAACAAATAAAAGGAGACATCATGCTCAAGGCATGGGAAACAAATATGTCTAAGAGGAAGAAGATAGTCAAAGAAATCAAAGATGATTGTGAAGGAATCCTCAATTCTTTGGATAAGAAAGCATTAGGGATTGAAAAATATGACTGCTTCGAGTCACTGGGGCAGATAAACATTGAAAAGAAACAGTTGGACTGCAAAGAAGGTTTGAAGAAGATTCAGACTGAAATTTTACAATTGGAAGAAATTGATGTCAACCTAATAAGAAGATGATTGGTACAACCCAGTTTAAAATTACAGGCGATCAAGTTTTTTGACCAAGGGTTTGAAGACTGGTTCCCAAAGGTACAAAGAAAGTTCTATTTGTTTGAGACTAAAGATCTTCCAACACCTCTTAGAAACTTTGTTTGTTTTCTGGAGAAATGTATTGAATGTGTAGCATCAAAGGAAGGATAGACTTCGACTAAGCAATGAAGATCGTTTGGAAACTCATACTATTGAAATGATAGACAAACAAAATTTAATCGTGCAACGGTTAAAGTTGCAGTTTTGTAACTACTTTTCTCCTAGGAAGTAGAATATTGTAAACCATCAAGTATGGATGACCTTGTATAAATACATGAAACGAAGACTAAAATAAGGTCTTTTTATCTCTCTGAAAAAAAATTGTTAACGAAATAATTTTGAAGAAACTCTAAATTAATAGAAATGCAGATTGAGGATTCCATATCTTGTCACCTCTGAGTTATGTGTTTCCCTGTCACTTCATCTTCCTTACACATGTTTAATTAATGAATTCCTAACCACAGTTTAGTACAACCTCTACTGTGAAAATTATTATTTTTCGTTATTTCAAATCATTTACAATTTTTCCTCTGTATATGTTATCAACAGATACAAGACCTATAGATGCTTAGATTTCAACATCATATGCTTCATTAATATTTTTATCATTTCCTAGTCTTCTGTTACAATGTGAGATTCCTCTGAAATGGATGCCTCATTTTGCTAATAGCTTTATGTTTTTCTCCATATCATGCATATTTCGTTTATTTAAAATTTAACTCAGATACAAGAAAAGGCCTACAATTTGATCTGATTATTTATTTATGTTTTAACATCATTCTCGTTACGTTGTGGAATAGAGATAATCGGCCTAAAAAGAAAGCACATAATCTTATCCTTTTTTACTTTCCATCTTCATGACAGTACCAGTTGCAAGGCAACGTAACAATGAGCTCGGTCTCTTGGATCAAACTAGAATTGCTCTAAATTTATTTAACACTATTTTACAAACAACAAATAACCGTGTTGACTTAGAACGTTCATGGGCAGCAATTGAGAGAGATATCAGTATCCAGGAAAACTGGGAGTTTCAACAGAGACAATTGAGAAACCGACAATAGCCTTTACCTTTTTATTAGTATTTATTATATTCTTATCTCTCTCTACCTTTTTTCGGATGCCTTGACGGTATACTTTAGAGCCTTAAAGTATAAACTCGGGAACAACATCTTTTTGGCACCATTGGCGGGGAGCGAAGACACAAAAATTTTACCTGGGAAGAACGACATTGACATTTTCTTTCTTTGATAGTGAAAAAAGAGAGAAAAACCTTCTAAGGCTACCTTATCTTTCACTTAGCGACTCCACGATAAGTAAAGTGTCTTTTAGCCGAAAGAATACCAGAAAGAACTCTGACAAAAAACAGACTTCATCGGTTTCTGATCCAGATTTTTTTTTTAAATCAAGTAGATCTTTTAAACAGCCTACCTCTTTGACAAATGAGATTGGTCAACCTGATTTTACACATCCAAACAATAAGGATATACTTGAAATATCAAATACTCCACCTCCTAGAGAAGACCAATCTAATCATCTCTCCACTTTTAAAATCAAACACCAATAAAATGCACACTCCTCTTTTATTCCCAAATCATTAAGTGTTCAAACTACTTCCAAAAACCATATTTCAACGTTGTGGTAAGGACCAATATTTAGCTTCCTTAAAATCATTCCTTATCACCCAATGCCCAATATTTTTGAACCTTACTTGCATCCTTCCTTATATGAGTTTTCCACAGTCATGTTGGTTACATGTGTCAAACTCAAAGTATTTAGGACCCTTTTTCCATTCCCTCACTAGTCTCTATGTGTGTCTCGTTGGCCTCTAAAAACATTTCTCTTGATTGGGGGATCCTATGTCTCACATTCCATCACAAGGTGACTTGTTACCTCTCAACCCAATTGTAATATACCTAAAGTATATTGTATTTATTATCATAATGTAATAAATAAATATCATGTAATAATAGTCATAGAATAATTATTATGTAATGTATCATTGATATGCAATCATGATAAGTCATTCCCTTTACCAAGGAGGTGACTTATCACCCCTATGTTTATTTATATGCATGTTCATTGTATCTCAAGACATGTCAGTGAATAATGAATAATAATTATTTATCCCTTGAGGAATATATGGATTCTCCCTTGTTATAATGGATGTTGAGGTGAAGTAACCAAGAGGTTCACTCCAATTGGTCAAGCACATTTTTTTCAGTTGTTTCGTTGATATGTAATCAATTTTATTTTTCCAGTAGCATTAAAAAAATAGAGAGAGAAAAAGAAGAAGAAGAATTTTGGTTTTCCCATTGATCCATGAAAGTATATTTTACCAGTGGAATTTAAAATAAAAATAAAAATTATGCAAATAAATTTCATGTTTGTGGTCTAAGATATTTGATAGTAAAGGAAAAGGGAAAACCATTGTCCAAGTATTTTAAAAGTGCATGGGAAGAAATATAAGTCAAACAATATTCCATAGTTGGAAATAAGTAATGTTAATTTATATATACATGGTAAGAAAAACATAATTAAAAATGAAATTTTCAAGTGCAAAGAAGTATAAGTCAAACAAAGATTCCATACTTGGAAATAAGTAAAGTTAATTGTCATGTACATGATAAGAAACATAATAAAAAGGGAAATTTTCCAAGTACTATAAACAAAGATTCCATAATTGGAAATAAGTAAAGTTAATTGTCACGTATATGGTAAGAAACATAACAAAAAGGGAAAGTTCCCAAGCGCTTTAAAATATACATGAAGAAGCATTAATTTCATCAAAATATTCTATAGAGGATAAATTAAACAGGTTTTAAACATTGTGAGAAGTCATTAGTTTAATACAAGTATATAATAAGTCACGTAAAAGTGAATAACATAAAATATTGGAAAAAGGTGAAATATTAAAGGTTATAAAATATGTCTTCCTAAATTAAATAAAGGGTGAAAATGTTTATGTTATTAAGATATATTATTATCAAAAATATATTCCAAGGTTCAATTAAAGGGTTATAAAATGAATCCCTTAGTTCAATCAAACAAAAAGAGAAAAGTCCAAGTGAAGGAAGAAACCTAGTGTGAAGTCTAAAAGATATGGTCAATCATTATTTTAAATCCAAATCAAATCTTGGTGGAAAATAATGTATAAAGAGTTATAAAGTGTGTCATGTTAAATTTAAATTTCAAAATTGAAGCCATTATTTGAGTCCTATAGGGTGGTATCAATTTGAAGTTGTGCTAAATATTTAAAAAAGAATGAATTTTTTTTATAGAAACAGTTAACTTATATTAAAAGTGTGTTGTAGCTGAATTGTACAACATAAATTTACAAAAGAGTTTCAACATGTTAAAAAATATAGCTCATAACATATATGTCTTTCCTCCTATTACAAAATGAGGGATCCTCCGAGTGGACATTGATTTTTTTGTTGAATTTATTGATGTACAATCTTATCTAAAGCCCTTGGAGTAATTGGATTTTACAATACATAAAAAAAGGAAAAGGGAGGAGGTTTACAACTTCAATACAAAATTTATTAGGTCTTGAGTGATGTCCTCATATACTTGATTCATTTTGGGTTTCCAAATTGAAGTTGATTCTACTATGGAATTCAAACCTAAAGATTGATGGGCTGACTTAATAACAATATATTGCTTGAATGGATTATTGTATTGGCGCAGCTAAAATATTTTTTTGCATGCAACCAATATCTGGAGAGTGAATCGTATTTCCTGTTATTTGGCTTCATTGTTCTTAGCTCGAGTTTCTTTCAAAAAATCCAGCTCTTTTTCCAAGAGGTGTAGTTGTTTATTAAGAATAGGGAGATTTAAATCTCTAGAGGTTGAGCTACCAAAGGGACCCATGTTCCACATGGTGATGTGCCAGGGGGTATAAATGACATGGACAGAGAAACCATAAACACCAAATGACCACAATATCGCAAGGAGTGGGGTGTGGGAGGGGTTGTAATTACCATGAAAAATTGACATTGGGTTGTGATTGAATTGAGGAATATGAACCAAACTATGCAATAAACCTTGAGGCAGCTAATTTATCACCTTTGATACTTGATGATCGAGAAACCATTGGAGAGGAAACTCAAAAAATCCCATCCTCGGAATATGAAAACTAATAAAAGGGGGAGATTGAATATTGGAAACTAATTCATAGAGGGGGTAAGAGAAAGATAGGAACAACCAAATAATTCCTCCTTGAATCACCGCAGACCATGAACCCAAAGAGTGCCTATGCAGATGAATTTTTTTCCCCTACTAATCCATGAGAAAGGTGTCTAAATTTAACAAACCATAGATCTAGGAGAGTCAATTCTCCACATGAAGTCTTAAAATCTCACCTTGATTCGTCATGATTGAGTAGGATTGCATATGGAGGGAAATATATGATGATTTGGACTAAAGGTAGCTCACATGAGATGTATGAGATGGGGAATTGAATTCACTTACACTTGGTGCTAGGGGTGAATTATGAGAGTCACAAAACATTACTTTTTGTTTTTGTAAGTAATTTTTTCTATTCAGATATTAACAAGATGTACAAAAGGCCAGATCGTTTAGGATGATCAAAGCACCATTATGCACATCTAACAAGTTACAAAAAACCACATTTCTGCTAACCTTCCCTCGAAAGGAAATCGGGCTAGCATTCAAAAAATGATTGTATCAATCTAGTACAAGAAATAGTAGCATGAATTCTAATAAACTAAAAGAAAAGCACCCTAGTAAACTAGAAACAAAATCATATGTAGTTGAACCAAAGAAAAACCATCCATATTATGACAAGAATAAATATATTTGTATTCAATCATTGAGATGAGGTACCTAAGGAACAAACACAAAAGTTCCTACCTAATTTGTCACATCCTGAGGAGGTTGTTGAGACCTAAAAGATGAGCCAACAACCTGCACTAGTTGAAGATAGTCATATTTCCTTTTGACCAACCAAGAGACCACATCAAGGAGAAACTTTTTTTTATCTTTCAGAGCTTCCAATTGTTGTTTGAATTACCTGTAATCCAAATACTTTGGAAACATACCTTGGGATACCATAGTTTTGGTATGCCAATATAACTCCATTTTTTTGTAAAACTTGGTATCCCAATACCTAGAGAAACCAAGATTAGCAACCATATCTCCTACCTACTTTTACACATCCCCATATTCATGGTAGGACCTAATGAATTTGACATCATTTTCTAGAGGATGCATGGAATCGTTTTCGTCTAGAGAGACCAAATTTTCATAGTAGTCAATTGTCTCATCTACTACACGGGCCACCTGAGTCTTGCAAATAAGATTTGAATGGGAAAACATAATGTGAGGAGCCATGGAAAATGATAGAAGAGTGAAAATACACTCATGAGTAGGGACTGAAATGAGCCTAGAGACAAAATCTTAATTTGAACGAAGACGAAGCATTAACTAAAGATGGCGGTAGAAATAAACTAGAGAAGGTGCCCATGCTATGATAAGAATCCTAATAATCATCATGACAAGAGGAGCAGTGAATACAGACTTCCAAAAATCACTTTCAATCATAAATGGTGACTCAAGCATAAACCATTTGAAGATCATCCCACTTGTACCTACCATTTTCCTCCCTTGCTTCCAATAGATATCACCTGATTTCAATGTAATTACTTGCACGTGGTGGTTGCATGCTTGATGGGACAATGAAATCCTCTATGCATCCCATGCCACCCACCACATAATGGGTATCCTAAATAGATGGCACCTGATTGGAGGGTTTGAAGTATGAAATAGCTAAGGATTGACAATTCTTCTTTAGAGAAGTATTTTTTATTTCCTCCCATCGAGAGTCTAGAGGCCTAAAGTATTGGAGAAACTTTCATTTGTAAGGAAGTTGACCAATTGATTAGCTTCCTAAATATGAGAGGGGATGAGGGTCGAGATATGGTGGATGGAATATTGAAGGATATCAAGAATATATTCTAAACACCAGTTTCCAGATAATTTTCTTGGAGGAGATCCATTTTGAATTAGATGAGGATATGAATGATGATTCAGGAGTATCCTTCAGCGATGATCTTGTAATAATTCTAGGAGTGGGATATTCATTGTCCTTGGATAAGAGTCGAGATATCAGCTGCATTATTAGATTTAAATCCTAAATAGTCTGAGAAGATCCTGAGAATATTTCCATCTACATATTTGAAGACTCCACCATAACTAACATGCCTAGGATTTCCTTTTGAGGCTCTATAAAAATTGAGTTTGACAAAGCCCAAAGCGGGGTGGAATGGCAGGAGGGTGAGGAGGGAGAAAGGAGACGAGGGGTGGGGGAGAGGGCAGGAAGGAGGGGGGAGGGGAGACAAAAGGAGAGGAGTCCCAAGTGTTTGAGTGAAAAGGTGTGAGGATATGCATTCTAATATTACCCCATATTGAAGAAAACTAAAGGTTTTCTCCTTTTAATATGTGTATGTTCCTTTATTTCCATGTTTCCCAAAGGAAAAAGATAGGGAAGAGCTACTAGATATGATTAATCACAGTGTTTTGAAAGCCCTAGTATATCAAGGAGGAAATATTCATACAGAAAGAAACCCTGCAACAATTATATTGATGGAAATAGGTGGATCCTTGATCCCAGAGAGAACTGTTGAAGAAACAAGAATTGAGAAGATGTTTGAGGGATTCATTTGCTTGATGACACATGACACAGAGGCCAGGACCCTAAAACGCTCTGTTGAAACAAGGTTTAAACATTTTATCTATAACCTAAAACTTCATATTTTTCTAGTATGGAGCCGCCCTTAACTAAAAAAAAAAAGGTTTTGTTTTAATTTGGGATTCGAAATTTCATAGAGTTGTCAATTTCGAAGCCAACAACTCCAAAATCTCGAAGCTAAAATCCCGAAAGAGGTTTCATTGCAAAGAAATAATAAGAGAGAATGTTACAAGTCCTAACGGGTTCTTCATAAAGTTCCCTCTAAGTGTGATTAAGTAAACCCCTAATCATAATTAATGAATCATAAATCTATCGCAATTCAGGTTTCCCATTAACGAATAATTTTCGAAATATAGATCCTTGAAATCTCGATTCTCGATTCCTGAAAACCAGAAATTAACTCCTAAATCTCTATTAATTAGAGTTAACACAACGATCAAACACCAAAGTTAAGCTTCTCGCAATTTCGCAATTTGAGGGTTGCATATGACATGTCTCTTAGGTGTGTGATCCCCGAAACTCTGAAATGTGAAATCATAAACTCTAAAACAAAGTCTAAAACTTTAATTAAGTCATTCTAAAACATGATTAACAATCATTAAACTCCTTTTCGCGTTTCACAATTCGGTGTTTCATAAAACAGTCATTTTGAAACTCCATTTTGAAATCGCCGATATATGAGAATATCCGCAACGGACGATTAAAGATATTTTGAAACTAATTGTGTATCAATAAACATATCTTTGTTCATTAAGACATTAAAGTCTTACCCCATGTCTCAGAATGTTTGTTTAAAGGAAATTAAAGGAAATAAAGGCTCTGTATTTCAAATTTTATTCTCATTTTTACAATCGTGAATGAACTGTGTTTATCCAGGCTTATAGATTTTTTCTTTGCAAGAAGGTTTTCAATGTAGTGCGAACGTTATGGCACCTCAGAGGTTACTTAAGAAGGTTGAGGGAACTGCTGAAAGCACAGGTATAGAAGGAGATGTTGTAGTTGATGTGCAGAGGCAGATCAGACATACCGTGATATAATTAGAGACTCGTGGGAAATATGCCACAACCTCACTGAATGAATACATGGTCTATATAGCCATGATGCTTTGCAGACTCTTCGGAACGAAAATCCCCACTCATTTCCCTGCGGCATGGGTGCCTCTTCTTCATGAAGCAGCTGAAGGTTTTAGTTTCAACTAGGACAAAATCCTATTAGACATTTTTTTTAAGGAGGTGACAGAGTACCAAAATGCAAAATCCAAGGGCCAACCAATGGTATTCTATATCTCCGCCTACATCATGGATGTCATATGCTTCATGACCCCTTTCCCTCTGATGAATTGGAGTTGGAATCCAACCTCCAATAAACCCATTCATGAATATTATTCTAAGTTGTGGGAAGAAAATGCTAAGGATTCCTTCTATGAAATCTGCTACTTTGTGGTGATTCTGGTGCACCAGATGCTATATGGCTGCGAGGCTCCCCGTATTTATGAATTAGTCATGGAAAATCTCAAGGCCTTCACTGATTGGTTTATAGAAGAAAAGTTTTCCTACATTAGGGTTTTCGGATGTTCAATCCCTCCCAACGCACTACCAAAATCCCTCCCTGAGCGACTGGTATGCAGAGAGGTGGCTCATTAGATAGTAATAGGTGGCATCAGGACTGAGCTAAAAGTGGCCCAAAATAGATTCTGACCTATTTTCCTTGTGCAGATTGGGAAATATTCGCTACTCAATCTAGGGCATTCCAAGGTTGAGGAAACCTCTTTAGGAGAGTTAAAGTTGTTAAATCTTGATCACAGGAAATATGATCCCTATAAAATTGTGGGTAATCACCAAGTTAACTGCAATCTGAAAGCATACGAACATGAATAGTCCCCTTGTGATGACATGTTCAAAGAAGTTATAAGTTATGACAAAGAGCTCGTCAGGGTTCAAACTTTGTCACCTCACTTGCAAAACGATTTCCTGAACTTCCAGAAACATCGGAGAAGTGGTTTACTCAGGGTATTACTAGGAGAAGCATCAACTCAGCCTCAAGAGCAAGAAAATGTTCCCCCAAGCTTCGAACAGGAAGCACAGAAGAAGGGAAATCCCGAAAATGTCCCACGGGATACAAAAAGGCCCCCACAAAACAAAGAGGCCTTACAGACAAAAAACTCAGAGATAGAAGCAGAGAGGAGGTCTAGGAGACCTCTCAAGTCCAGTAAGCTTACTCCCCCTTCATCACCTGGTGTTGATGTCAATACGCCTAAGGCGATAAGAGGTGTAGTGTCCCCAAGGCTGAGCCCTGTCGTAGATCATACTCTGAAAGGAATTGTAATTATGTTTTATAGGCTGGTGAGCCAAGTTTTTATAAGTTGGTGGCTTATATGTTTGTTAGGCCAGGGAGCCTAAGTGTTGAAGGCCAAGAGCATGTTGTTGTATATGTAATCATGCAGAACAATTAATAAAAATTTGTAAACATCGCCAGGTGCAGACCGACCACGATGAATGAGTGAAGGGGGACTAAGAATCCATAGAGAGGGCAAGGAATTAGAGGCTGGAAGGTGGGAAAAGGGGATAAGTGTTTAGCCTAGGGGGCTTAGGCCTAGGAATAATATTTTATTATTATTCCAAAAGAATATGTGCCATTTTATCCTAAGTTCTTGACCAAGGGATGGTGATGCGTGCTGGTGGAATGCATGCAGTCTCTAGGGTGACAAGTGTCGACCCTGGTGCATGCGAATAAAACGTCCAGGGTGGACCGTGAGGAGGTTCCATCTCCCATTCGGTCAGACTACCTGAGTGTATATGGGCTTTGAGCAGTACGACTAACCCGAGTTCTACAGAGAACCTTCGTGCGTCTCTGTGATCCGAAAATCCTGTGTCTGGCTCTGAGAAAACTTGTGTATACCTCCGTATTGAACCAGAAGCATGTGATTGATTCCGAAAGAGCCAGATTCACCTTTGTTCTTAACTGAAGATCCTGTGTGGTGTCTGGGAATCCGTGTGAATCCTCTATCCGAAATGGAACTTGTGAGTTAGGGTGCCAATTTCATTTGCGAGGAAGGGTTGTGTGTGGAAGGCGATTTTTTCTAGCTTTCGATGGAAACCCTTTGAGATGTGGAGGGCGGCATGGATGATTTTAAGGAAGAAAATTTGTTTTAAAATGTAAAAGCCTCGATGAATATTACTAATCCTTCATATGTCAATGGCAATAATTTTGTAAAAATATTCAAATTTCTAAGGATTTAAAATTTTGGCAATTTTTAAAGTAAAATAATTTTATCCTATAGATTTTGGGTGAATCATTTTTAAAATAATGAATCTCGTTTTTGGAAAAACAATGAAAATTAGCCCATGAGCGAATTTAGGCCCCTAAAATCATCACTCGAGGGTGGGAGATTTTGTATTTAAATTCTTTGCTTGGAATTTGAGTTAATATGGTAATGGGAGATTTTGTATTTAAATTCTTTGCTTGGAATTTGAGTTAATATGGTAATGAAATTGATTTTAATGTAATAGGTTTCTCTTTTAAATAAGAGTTAATATGGCAATGAAATTGATTTTAATGTAATAGGTTTATGTTTTAAATAAATATTTAAATATATTGAAATAAGTAGAGAGTATCTTAAATTTAAATGGAAGGAGATATCATCTTTTCACATTAAAACATAAAATGAAAAAAAATAAATCACATTAAACAAAAATAATTACAACACTTAAGAATTTTAATTTCAAATTTGTGAATTATTACTAATAATAACTAGAACACTTATTAATTGAGTCTAGAGGTGCTCTACAACCTATTATGGAAGAGATATTCATGTAACATGAAGCATTAAAACAATAATAAATATTTAATATTAAAATAATAATAATAAAAAAATCAATTATAAATAATAACAATATATTAAAATATTAAAATAATAATATATTAATATCTTTAATATATTAAAATATTTTTTAATAATTTAATATTAATGTATTAATAATAATAATAATAATCTATTTTTAAGGTCAAGGCTAAGCCACATCAAATTGGTGTATGAGACTCCCTTGTTTGTGGGACAAGGGATCCCCCTCTGTCTAGGAATTTGACATTTGACTCGATTTGATTGGTAAAGTCTAAGGAGAGATACATACTCTACCCCCAAACACATGTTCTTAACCATTAAACAAGTATAAATCCATCTTAATCTTGGATCTATCAAGTTCTCATAGGGATAAAATAAGGTTATTTCTGTATAATCCAATAATTCAAGAGTAATGATTTCCTACAAATAACCTTTTCTAGAATGCAAAATGCAAAACTTGAGGAAAGATTAAAAATTTTCATCTAGAGAAATTGGATCCCTCTCCTCTCATCACTTGACAGATGGAGAGTTAAGATGGATCTATATTGTTCTTAATTTAGAATTTGTAAAATATTTAGAAGTATCACTATTTTCATTAATTAAAATATGAATTAAAACAGATTTATACTAATTTATTTAATATTATATTTTTTTATTATTATAATTATTATAATTGTTTTTTTTTTAACATTAATTATGTTAATTTTTTTTAATTATATTAATTAAAATCATTATGTTAAAAATCAATCATTTTTGCATACATCAAATTTCAAATTTTAAAATTGCAGATAAAGTTTTGGGTATGTGGGGGTTTAGTTTTGCAGGTCAAGTTTTGGGTATGTGGGGGTTTAGTTTTGTAAGGGATTAATGTTCGAAGAAGAAATATCGAAAAACCCTAACATATTAAAGATTGTATGTGAGCCAAGTCACATACAATCCCGTAAGTATTTCAGTGTTGATTTTTTTAACAAAAACTCTTTAACCTGATACTAATTATAATAATGCTCAAGTATACACAGCATGAAACCAGTTCTGAAACAGACTTGCACTGTCCTCATCCCCGTAGACAAAAGGAGTGCAGAGCATATTACAAATAAACATGTAATGTTAATAAACACAATACAAGCACCACCAACCGCAGAGAAATTCGCCTGAGAAGAGATCCATCCCAAACACCAATCACTGTCATAACCGAAATTGGGGAAATAATTGCACACTGCTGCCTTCCAACATGTTGAAGCACCAGTGTCGTGGTTTTCAATATTGTTTTTCGGCAGACTGCCTTAAATTACAAGTCTGCCACCATAAACGATATATCTACAACGGCTATAATTGTTTCTATAATCAGTAAACCGATGCTCTCTGCATACGAGAATATTGAAGCAATCCATTATACATAACTCGTCTGTTGGCTGGAAGGAACTGCACACTGCTGCCTTCCAACTTGTTGAAACGCCAGTGTCGTTTGGTTTTCAATATTGTTTTTGAGCAGACTGACTTAAATTACAAGTCTGCCAACAAAAACGATATATCTACAACGGCTATAACTGTTTCTATAATCAGTAAACCGATGCTCTCTGCATACGAGAATATTGAAGCAATCCGTTATACAGAACCCGTCTGTTGGCTGGAATGTTGGACCTGGTCACAGTTTGAATTCTTCTCTCCTGACTCTCTCTCTTCTCTCCTGGCCTTCCAACACGACTCTCTCTCAGCACATCGCCATCTTCAGCATCCGACTTCATGGTGGATTTGTCTGCCGGAAATACGCTTAAAGATCGTTTGGTACTAGTTTGAAAATCAGAGGCTGTTGCAGGACGCCTTCCGATATTGGGGGCGAGACTGTGGCCGCATCTACGGTATTTCTCGTTATTGCCTCGGGGTTCCAACACATCTGCAGCGAAACGGACCCTCTTCGTCTTTCTGTCGCATCTATTACCTGCACAAGGTAATTGGTTAGTACCAGGTTTACATCGATCTGAATTACCAGCCGAGCAGAAAGAGTTCTTACCTGAAGAAATAAGGCATGAACGTTTGGTGGGAGATCGAGACTTGGGCTCCAGCAGCTTCTGGCTCCCCAGAACAAGAAGCACTACGCTCCCGGATACCATTACAACCGTCAGAAGCCCCATTGCCCCAGGGCATGGCACGGCCATAGCAGAGCAACAAAGAAAACCATAAACGGTAAAAAAAAACAAATCAAAAATCGAAGAGACGAAATAAAAATACATTGCAGAAAAATCATCAAATCAACTACAGTTCCGGTTGCGACCTGGGAAAATTATTCCATACGCATCCATGGATTGTGTGAGAGACACGCAATCCATTGGGTTAAAACGATTTTTATTGATTGGTGTCTTGCCATACGAGAATATATATATATATATATATATATATATATATATATATTTTCTTCCTGGGTTTTTTCCATACTGGATGAAAGTATGTGAAAAACAACAACCAAAATCAAAATATATCAATATTATATCATCTCAAGATTCCTTTTACTGGTCCTGTGTTTTCCTTTTCTCCATAATTCTTGGACCTTTCAATTTCCATAATCTATTCAGTGCTCTGCCAATAATTCATTGAATCAGGCCCTCTTGAAGCTTCTGATCCGAACGCGTATGGGAAAAGTGTGGAGGCATGGAGGACTCATGAGATTCCAATTACGTGCCGATTTTCTATAGAAGCTTCCATCGCATATTCCTCTCTGGCTGTTTCTCCAGAAATGCTAATCCCACAACTTAGCAGCTCCTGTTGTTTTAGAGGTTTATTTTGGCTTTTACATGGATTCATCATGAAAACAACGTGCGGGCCTCTGTTTAGACTATTTTTGGGCGTATAGATTACTGTTCAGTTAGGACTAAGTCATTGATGATGAACATAAAACAAAACGCTTCTATCAAGAAACTTCATCACGGAGGTTTGAAGGCAACCTCATCGATTTAACTACTTAACTGCTTTGTTTTGTTCACCAATTTCTATTTTTAGCCTATATGCAGGCCTATCACTATTTATGTGGTTGTATTTTAATTGTAAATCAGTTATAATTCATTTTTATTTTTAAACTTTAGTGTCTAGCTTGAATGATCTTAAATCTAAATAAATAATAAATTACTAAAAAAATTAAAAATGTTGTGAGAAATAATCTCATCTTAATTTCCATCAATCATATTTATTTAGAAGAATCCAATTTGTCCAGGTACATTCTCTTTTTCATTTTCGTTTTTTTCTCATTTAAAATTATATGTGAGAAATTTAAAATTTATTATATTTTTCTGATATGCATATTCATAATATATAACCAAACATTTATCATAAAACTATTCAAATAATTTATTAAATTTATTTATTTTGAATTATTTGTCCCAACATTTTATACATATGTAAATTTTAGTACATTAAGATATTTCTTTCATTTAATTTTTTTCCCATATAAAATGTAATATTTTACTTACATTTTCTACATATGTGAATTTTAATAGATTAAGATATTTCTTTCATTTAATTTTTCTTACCATATAAAATGTAATATTTTACTTTGTTAATTTAGTATGTATATATATGTGAAGGGTTATATGATAAGTGGTAGATTAAATTAAAAGAAATTATGTAAGGCATGGTTTATATTATCTCTTTAATTAAAGTGTAATATTTTACATTGTTAATTTATAGTGTGTATATATATATATATGAAGGGGTATATGATAAGTGGTAGATTGAATTAAAAGCAATTATGTAAGGCATGGTTTATATTTGATTTCTTATTAAAGGTAAGGTTTATATTTGATTTCTTATTAAAGGTAAGTTTATTTCTCAAATGTTTTAAATAATTTGTTTGTGCACTCCAATGTAGATTAGAATAAGTTGGAAGTTTGTTTCAAGAGTAGAATTATGATATCTTATCTATGCGTATTTCAATGACTAAAACATTTATCATGCACTCTCGTATGGTAGGTGAGAAGGTGCTTAACAAGTATGGATGGGTGGTTATTAAATAAATTTTTAGTATTATTTTGTATGTTTTTAAAGGGTATTATTTTTTGGGTAGTAAATTTTGAGAGTAATTGTAACTATAATTAATAGGTGAATGGTGGGTATATTTATATAGGTCAAACATATGAAGGTAATTGTCAACATAAATAGATCAAATATTAGTACACGAAAGAATTTTCACATTTTCAAGTTGTAATGAAGGATTTAAAAGATCTTAAGCATATCCTAGTAATTGGAATTGTTGATGATATTACCAAGTTGTACAGATTTGATAGTTAAAGATGAGGCCATTTTTTTTCTCTTAATGAATGTAACACAAAACACATATTTGTTGGTGATGATAGATCTCTTAGTATTGTATGGTTTGGAATAGTTCAACCTGTTACACCTGAAATTCATTTCAGTGTACCCTACATTTTTCACCAGATGTGGACCAACATATGAGCAGATTATGTCCCATGTTGTACCATGATGAACCAAACATGTGGTTGTATTTGCACTCATGTATTGTATTGGACCATGGTTAGATTTTCTATGTATTGGACTATGGTAAGATGTTCTATGTATTGGTAGGGGGCTAATCTGGTATCTCTAGAGCCCATGTGATCAGTCATGGCTCATCCTTTTAGTTCCCATATCAATATTAGATTTTACTTGTATGGCTACGGTAGACTGCCTCTTGGTGTTGGTAACTCTCACCATGTCAGTCATTTATGATCAAGGTTAGGTATGGAACCATATTTGGATGGATCTACTAGGACACGTGATCTAAGGGAGATGCATGGTCTCATAGCCCTTTGTATATGATGTAAAAGTGTTTCTATTTGTAAAGGTTGTCACATATATGTATAAAACATTTATTATATTCCTAAGCATGGATCCCTCTCTTATGTATTCATCACACTTTGGCCAGCCACTATCAGAGATGATTCTACATATATTCACTTAGTTTCACATCTCCTAAGGTATTTTCATAGTTCTCAAGGTGGTACACACATTCTAAGGAATCGATCACACCCTCCAAGGAACATTTGGGCTACTTTTGCACACATGGACATCCTCTACACATGCCACATTGGAGATCCTAAAATGTTCCTCTTCTTCCATAATTTTTTTGTTTTCCACTTGATTTGAGGGTTGAACCACACATGTCGGGTTTATGGTAACCATGTGAATGTTTTGGGACATGATTTGACTTGCCTTATGGAGCAACTTTGCTTTATTTGAGGGCTTGATATTTCCTTGGAGACTATTCTTGGTGATTCCTTGAGCACAGTATGAGGGGGGTGTCCACTCTAGAGGTCATTATCAATGTTTTCATGAGTTTGTTCCACTTGGAGGAGAGGAATGTTGGATCCTTTTTTGATTGGGAGGCCACCCCACATTATTTTGAGGCCTCCATGTCAATATTTTGATGGAACATTATCCTTTAAGAGAAATCATTCCCATTTTTGTGGGAAGTGTTAGTGATTATTTTTGTCTTAGGCGCAAAATCACCCAAGTCTGCAGGTTGCTCAGGAAGTGCCCAAGCACAGCACGGGAGATTCCCTGTTTTTCCGGTAGCAAGGCAAGCGAGCGGGCAAAATAGCGTTGGCAGCATCCAAGATCTATTTACAAAGAACATCGACGGTCATCAGGTTTTCGGAGCTACCGAGTTGCCCGAGGTTTAGCGCAAGAGGGAGCACCAATAGTTCAAATCAGATTTGGGTCGTCCGATCCAACCGAGATAGGTGGCAGCCTGTCAGCGTATCGGGTATCGGGAGTCAGGAAGCTCTCCATCCATTGCACTTGAAAGTGTCGATCAACGAAACTCTGAATATCCTTTCGAACTAAGCCCAGGATCTTAGCACCAGGCCATATCAAGCAAGCGGGTGAAGGGGGGACAACCCCTTTATAATAGAAAATACTATCTGGGCCGTCCATCTGAAGGACGTGCGACACGCATCCACGTCATGTCGGCATTCGAGAGTTCAAGTGGTAAGCATTCCTCGCCATTTTACATTTCGAAACCCCGAACCCCGATAGCGCCGAAAGCGCCGAAACTCGGGCCCACAATATTACCGGGTTAGTTCAGAGCCTTCAAATTAGTGGGGAACACGTGACGACCATTAGGCCCTCCCAACATTTCACCCATCGCGACTTTAAAGGAGAAAAATCCTAATCCTTTCTCATCCGCGAACCCCAAAATGCCAAAAGCACTCTAACAGAGAGGCCAAAGGCGCCTAATTAAGATTCAAGAGAGGAGGCGTTGTGTTCTCTAGGCACTGATTCAATGTGATCTAAATCCCGATGCCAGCTTGAGGATAAACGAAGAAGAGAAAAGGTGGTTGAAGCCTCGCTTCACTCATTAATTACAGGGTATGGATGTCCCGACTGAAGGTCCACCCGAGATGGTCCTCCGTACTGATCCTTTCCATGGAAGTCGCGCCGAGTCTCCAACTCACCAGGGAAGCCTGCACACGCCAATTCAACATTTAAGGGCTCAGTTAACCCCATGGCATGAGCCATGAAGAATTAAGGTAGCGTATGACAGTAGAATGCAGGCCATATGTGATTGAGGAGATGCCTCTGCTAAGCAAAATGGGGAAGAGCATATGTAGGCATTTTGGCCATTTTTTGTATTGATCGATGGTAGAGCAGAGCTCCCGATTGTAAAGTTTTAGCAGACACTCTAGCTTTCTAGTCATGCATATGTATATGAGATTTCTTATTTTATAACAGACATTTTTCTTAATCCATCTAAATTTTCGTCTCATGTTAGGAGAGTTCATGAATGAATGATTCATGTGGATCATTACAATTATGTCATGATAAAGGATTTATTTATGCATTATTGTATTCTCCGGTTTTCTGTGTTTGAGCACAAGAAGATCTTGTGTTTGGATGCCTTCTTCTACAGTCTGTTGGAAATCTGATGTTTACTACAGACCTTCGCATCTCCCTGATATAAGTCTTCCCACTACTCACCCCTACTACGACTCACTGTCTGAAGTTACCTAAGACCTCACTTGCCCATGCATGCCTGGCCTAGTTTCGAAGTTAGAACCACATCGTTGGAGTTAAACCTCCATCCGATCACCCCATTAAATAAATCGTGACATAAATTGATGGGCATCGGGCTCTGCTCCTGCTGCAATCCAAGAGTGACTTCTAACGCTAACATTTCTGGCGCCGTTGCCGGGGACGAAGTTGAAGATTTTCCGTGGGTAGAATGACATTGAACCTCTGATTCTGAAGGTGCATCAGACATCAGATCCCTTAAAGATTTCTACTGTGCACATGGCGACTCCGCTGTGGTGACTCCATTGTTTCCACATCACTGTTTCAGCTATGACTACTGTTAGCACACCTGAAAGTTGACCCTAAGGAGATTTCTCGAGAAGGTTTTAGCAGCTGCTTTCTCAGTATGAGAAGCTTCCTGGGGTGATGACAACGTTAATATCTGGCATTTGATGGTGAACAAGGACCAGGCATATTTGAAGCTACGCATCTTTCACCTGGCGACTCTGTGATTCAAGGATCGATTGGCGACTCCACTGTTTCGATATGGAGAAAATTATGGCTCAAAGGTTTGCTTTCTGTGACTTTTCCCAGATAGTTGGGTTTCCTAATACACTTCCAGATAGAGACCAATTGGAAGATTTCCTCCCTGAATTTCATGCAACAAGTTGGGAGGAAGCAACTGAGCATTTACTGGACTTCCATGAGGCTATTCACCGACACAATATCACGCATGAGGATGTCTGGATTAAGCTCTTCAGGTATTCATTGAAGGGAGTTGCTCTGGAATGGTGTCAGTCTCTTCCCGCTGCAAGCATCCGCTCTTTAACAGGTTTTCATACAGCTTTCAATTCATTTTGTAAAGACTACTATCCAGCTGATTGCTTGTTTGAAAACTGTTGTGAGGAGTTTTCTTCGCTTCATGAAGCCTCTGTTGGCCCTGAAGACCATGTCAATGATAAAGCCTTTACTGTGGAGGAAAACATTTGCCATGAAAAAATAGAGGTGTTGAATGATATTAATTCTATTAGCCCTAGAACAGAAGCATATGACATTATTTTAGATGCACCTGCTCTTTTAGATGTTCATAACGATCAACATGCCTCTTGTGAAAATTATGAGTTTATAGAGCAGATGTGGTCTATAGTAGATGGCTTACCTGGGCATCGGGTGGGAGCAGATGTTCCTAGCATCTCTGCTCATGATGACAAAGTCCCTCTCTTTTAAAAAGAGGGGTTAGTTGTGGAAGAGGTTTCTTCTCTTTTCCCCCAGGGGATTTCTCATGATATATTTTTACCTGGGATTAAAGAGAAAAGGATTATGTATGAGCAACCAGAAGCAGCAGGTCCCACTGTCCCTGAAATGGAAATCTTTTACGGGATCACTGTTTTGGAGGAGGATCATATCAATGAAGGACAACCCCTTTTTTATATATATTATAGTGATGATGAGCAGCAAGATTATCCTACTTTTGATCACTATAGAGATACTGAAGAGACAGTCAGCAAACAGAACCACCCCATGGTCCCTATTTATGATGAATACGAATCGGACCTGGGGGAGACCGAACCAAAGGAGTAGAATATTTCCTGTCCAAAGCGAGTCAGCAAGTAGCCACCGCCCGAGAGAAGCGAGCCTACATCAGTTGTCCACCACCAACCTGTGCTTATCAGAGATATTCAACCACAAGTAAATAGTTGTGTAGTAGAGGAAGGTGTCTGCTGCCCATTTTCTGGAATTTTCCACTCATTCTATGACCCTGTCTGAAAGTACATGGAGTGGCATTTCCCCTATGCCTTGGAGCCACCCTATTTCATCTCAACTTCAGCATGTAAATAGGAGTTGAAGAGTGTAATCATTCTACTGTCACGGTTACACCATCCGCTGAAGATCATCGACAGAAGGAAGGAGCTTCTATACAGGAAGCTGCTTGAATGGCTATGGTGGAAGTTTTCTTTCACCTAGCCCATGTAAAGTGTTTTATTAGCTTAGGAATGTACATAAATAAGCTCCTGTAAGCATCAACATTTAGGTTGTTTTTTTTTTTTTTTTGGCCTGTATTTTCAACAGCGAGATGTTTTGAGCCTGACTCCATAGCCCAACAACAAGGCACTGAAGCTACGGAATGAGTTCTTAGAGCATCACAGGGACGACTCTATCCCCCATGGAGCCTAATGTTAGCGATTATTTTTGTCTTAGGTGCAAAATCACCCAGGTTTGTAGGTTTCTCAGGAAGTGCCCAAGCACAGCACGAGAGATTCCCTATTTTCCGGTAGCAAGGCAAGCGAGCGGGCAAAATAGCGTTGGCAGCATCTAAGATCTATTTACAAAGCAGATCGATGGTCATCGGGTTTTCGGAGCTACCGAGTTGCCTGAGGTTTAGCGCAAGAGGGAGCACCAATAGTTCAAATTAGATTTGGGTCGTTCGATCCAACTAGGATAGGTGGCAGCCTATCGGCGTATCGGGTATCAAGAGTCAGGAAGCTCTCCATCCATTGCAATTGAAAGTGTCGATCATCGAAACTCTGAAGCTCCTTTCGAACTAAGCCTAGGATCTCAGCACCAGGTCATATCAAGCAAGCGGGTGAAGGGGGGACAACCCCTTTATAATAGAAAATACTATCTGGGTCGTCCATCTGAAGGATGCACGGCACACATCCACATCATGTCGGCATTCAGGAGTTCAAGCGGTAATCATTCCTCGCCATTTTACATTTCGAAACCCCGAACCCCAATAGCGCCGAAAGCGTCGAAACTTGGGCCCACAGTATTACCGGGTTAGTTCAGAGCCGTCAAATTTATGGGGAACACATGGTGACCATTAGGCCCTCCTGGAATTTCGCCCATCAAGACTTTAAAGGAGAAAAATCCTAATCCTTTCTCATCTGCGAACCCCGAAACGCCAAAAGCACTCTAACAGAGAGGCCAAAGGTGCCTAATTAAGATTCAAGAGAGGGGGCATTGTGTTCTCCAGGCACTGATTCAATGTGATCTAAATCCCAGTGCCAGCTTGAGGATAAACGAAGAAGAGATAAGGTGGTTCAAGCCTCTCTTCACTCATTAATTACAGGGTATGGACGTCTCGGCTAAAGGTTCACCCGAGCTGGTCCTCCGTACTGATCCTTTCCATGGAAGTCGCGTCGAGTCTCCAACTCACCAGGGAAGCCTGCACACGCCAATTCAACATTTAAGGGCTCAGCTAACCCCCTGGCACGAGCCATGAAGAATTAAGGTAGCGTATGACAGTAGAATGCAGGCCAGATGTGATTGAGGAGACACCTCTGCTGGGCAAAATGGGGAAGAGCATATGTAGGCATTTTGGCCATTTTTTGTATCGATCGATGGTAGAGCAGAGCTCCCAATTGTAAAGTTTTAGCAGACACTCTAGCTTTCTAGTCATGCATCTGTATATGAGATTTCTTATTTTATAACAGACAGTCTTCTTAATCCATCTAAATTTTTGTCTCATGCTAGGAGAGTTCATGAACGAATGATTCGTGCGGATCATTGCAATTATGTCATGATAAGGATTTATTTATGCATTATTGTATTCTCCGGTTTTCTATGTTTGAGAACAAGAAGATATTGTGTTTGGATGCCTTCTTCTAAAGTCTATTGGAAATCTGATGTTTACTACAGACCTTCGCATCTCCCTAATATAAGTCTTCCCACTACTCACCCCTACTACGACTCACTGTCTGAAGTTACCTAAGACCTCACTTGCCCATGCATGCATGGCCTAGTTTCGAAGTTAGAACCACGTCATTGGAGTTAAACCTCCATCCGATCACCCCATCAAATAAATTGTGACATAAACTGATGGGCGTCGGGCTCTGCTCCTGCTGCAATCCAGGAGTGACCTCTGACGCTAACATTTCTGGCACCGTTGCCGGGGAAAAATTTGAATATTTTCCCTAGGTAGAACGACATTGAACCTCTGATTCTGAAGGTGCATCAGACATCAGATCCCTTAAAGATTGCTACTGTGCACCTAGCGACTCCACTGTGGTGACTCCATTGTTTCCACACCACTGTTTCAGCTGTGACTACTGTTAGCACACCTGAAAGCTGACCCTAAGGAGATTTCTCGAGAAGGTTTTAGCAGCTACTTTCTCAGTTTGAGAAGCTTCCTGGGGTGACGAAAATGTTAATATCTATCCTTTGATGGTGAACAAGGACCAGGCATATTTGAATCTACGCATCTTTCACCTGGCGACTCCGTGATTCGAGGATCGATTGGCGACTCCACTGTTTCGATATGGAGAAAATTATGGCTCAAAGGTTTGCTTTCTGTGACTTTTCCCAGATAGTTGGGTTTCCTAATGCACTTCCTGATAGAGACCAATGGGAAGATTTCCTCCCTAAATTTCATGCAACAAGTTGGGAGGAAGCAGCTGAGCATTTACTGGACTTCCATGAGGCTATTCACCGACACAATATCACGCATGAGGATGTTTGAATTAAGATCTTCAGGTATTCATCGAAGGGAGATACTCTTGAATGGTGTCGGTCTCTTCCCGCTGCAAGAATCCGCTCTTTAACAGGTTTTCATATAGCTTTCAATTCATTTTGTAAAGACTACTATCCAGCTGATTGCTTGTTTGAAAACTGTTGTGAGGAGTTTTCTTCACTTCATGAAGCCTCTGTTGGCCCTGAAGACCATGTCCATGATAAAGCCTTTACTGTGGAGGAAATCATTTGCCATGAAAAAATAGAGGTGTGGAATGATATTAATTGTGTTAGCCCTGGAACAGAAGCATCTGACATTATTTCAGATGCACCTGCTCTTTTAGATGTTTATAACGATCAACATGCCTCTTGTGAAAGTTATGAGTTTATAGAGAAGATGTGGTCTATAGTAGATGGCTTACCTGGGCATCGGGTGGGAGCAGATGTTCCTAGCAGCTCTGCTCATAATGACGAGGACCCTCTCTTTTTAAAAGAGGGGTTAGTTATGGAAGAGGTTTCTTCTCTTTTTACCCAGGGGGTTTCTCACGATATATTTTTACCTGGGATTAAAGAGAAAAGGATTATGTATGAGAAACCAGAAGAAGCAGGTCCCGCTGTCCCTGAAATGGAATTTTTTTATGGGATCACTATTATGGAGGAGGATCATATCAATGAAGGGAAACCCATTTCTGATATATATTATAGTGATGATGAGCAGCATGCTTATCCTACTTTTGATCACTATAGAGATACTAAATATCCAATCAGCAAACAGAACCACCCCATGGTCCCTATTTATGACGAATACAAATCGGACCTAGGGGAGACCGAACCAGAGGAGCAGAATATTTCCTCTCCAGAGCGAGTCAGCGAGCAACCACCGCCTGAGAGCAGCGAGCCTACGTCAGTTGTCCACCATCAACCTATGCTTATCAGAGATATTCAGCCACAGGTGAATAGTTGTGTAGCAGAGGAAGGTGTCTGCCGCCCATTTTCTGGAATTTTCCACTCATTCTATGACCCTGTCTACAAGTACATGGAGTGGCATTTCCCCTATGCCTTGGAGCCGCCCTATTTCATCTCAACTCCAGCCTGTAAGGAGGATTTGAAGAGTGTAACCGCTCTGTTGTCATAGTTACACCATCCGCTGATGATCATCGACAGAAGGAAGGAGCTTCTATCCAGGAAGCTGTTTGAATGGCTATGGTGGAAGTTTTCTTTCACCTAGCCCATGTAAAGTGTTTTATTAGCTTAGGAATGTACATAAATAACCTCCTGTAAGCATGAACGTTTAGTTTGTTTTGTTTTTATTTTTCGGCCTGTATTTTCAGCAGTGAGATGTTTTGAGCCTGACTCCATAGCCCAACAGCAAGGCACTGAAGCTGCGGAATGAGTTCTTAGAGCATCACAAGGACGACTCTATCCCCCATGGAGCCTAATGTTAGCGATTATTTTTGTCTTAGGCGCAAAATCACCCAGGTCTGCAGGTTCCTCAGGAAGTGCCCAAGCGCAGCACGGGAGATTCCCTATTTTTCCGGTAGCAAGGCAAGCGAGCGGGAAAAATAGCGTTGGCAGCATCCAAGCTCTATTTACAAAGCAGATCGAAGGTCATCGGGTTTTCGGAGCAATCGAGTTGCTTGAGGTTTAGCGCAAGAGGGAGCACCAATAGTTCAAATTAGATTTTGGTCGTCCGATCCAACCAGGACAGGTGGCATCTTGTCGACGTATCAGGTATGGAGAGTCAGGAAGCTCTCTGTCCATTGCACTTGAAAGTGTCGATGAGCGAAACTCCGAAGCTCCTTTCGAACTAAGCCCAGGATCTCAGTACCAGGTCATATCAAGCGAGCGGGTGAAGGGGGGACAAACCCTTTATAATAACAAATACTATTTGGGTCGTCCATTTGAAGGACACGCGACATGTATCCACATCATGTCGGCATTCGGGAGTTCGAGCGGTAAGAATCCCTCGCCATTTTACATTTCAAAACCCCGAACCCCGATAGCGCCGAAAGCGCCGAAACTCGGGCCCACAGTATTACCGGGTTAGTTCAGAGCCGTCAAATCAGTGGGGAACATGTGGCGACCGTTAGGCCCTCCCGGAATTTTGCCCATAACGACTTTAAAGGAGAAAAATCCTAATCCTTTCTCATCCGCGAACCCTGAAATGCTAAAATCACTCTGACAGAGAGGCCAAAGGCGCCTAATTAAGATTCAAGAGAGCGGGCGCTATGTTCTCCAGGCACTAATTCAATGTGATCTAAATCCCGATGCCAGCTTGAGGATAAACGAAGAAGAGATAAGGTGGTTGAAGCCTCTCTTCACTCATTAATTATAGGGTATGGACGTCTCGGCTTAAGGTCCACCCGAGATGGTCCTCCGTACTGATTCTTTCCATGGAAGTCGCGCTGAGTCTCCAACTCGCCAGGGAAGCCTCCACACACCAATTCAACATTTAAGGGCTCATCTCCCCCCCTGGTGTGAGCCATGAAGAATTAAGGTAGCGTATGACAGTAGAATGCAGGCCAGATGTGATTGAGGAGAAGCCTCTACTGGGTGAAATGGGAAAGAGCATATGTAGGCATTTTGGCCATTTTTTGTATCGATTGATGGTAGAGAAGAGCTCCCGATTGTAAATTTTTAGTAGACATTCTAGCTTTCTGGTCATGCAGCTGTATATGAGATTTCTTATTTTATAACAGACAGTCTTCTTAATCCATCTAAATTTTCGTCTCATGCTAGGAGAGTTCGTGAACGAATGATTCGTGCGGATCATTGCAATTATGTCATGATAATGGATTTATTTATTCATTATTGTACTCTCCGGTTTTCTGTGTTTGAGCACAAGAAGATCTTGTGTTTGGATGCCTTCTTCTACAGTCTGTTGGAAATATGATGTTTACTACAGACCTTCGCATCTCCCTGATATAAGTCTTCCCCCTTTTCACCCCTACTACGACTCAATGTCTGAAGTTACCTAAGACCTCACTTGCCCATGCATGCCTGGCCTAGTTTCGAAGTTAGAACCACATCGTTGGAGTTAAACCTCCATCCGATCATCCCATTAAATAAATCGTGAAATAAATTGATGGGCGTCAGGCTCTTCTCCTACTGCAATCCAGGAGTGACTTCTGACGCTAACAGGAAGTTCCTCTTGCATGAGAATTTTATGCACATGTGGAATCATTCGATTTTGTATTGACTTAATATCCTTCTTTGTGTGGATGACAAGTGATGCAGGAGCATCTCTCCATGTCAGCCAACCATGTCAGTGAATTCAAATCGCGCGTTGAAGAGAGAGGCGCAGCCTCATTTAAAATCTGAATTGAATGTAATTTAATTGCTTAGGTTGTTGAGCCATAGAGCCATGCCTTTGCGCAGGCTATAGATAAGATAGGGATTTAATGTTTGTATGGCTGAGATATAGATCCAGATGCTGGACTAGACATCCCATTTAATGTAATTGAATAGGGTAGGTAGGTTGGAGGGAAGAGCTCAAAGAGACCCCTTAGGTAAAAGAGATTTTGTATCTCATTTTGGTAGTAGTAGGAAGAAAAAGAGAAGTGGTGAGAGAGTTATAGTTGTAGTGGAGAAGAGAGGATCTGCGTGTAGAGAGCAGAAGAGAAAGAGTCAAGACCTTGTTACAGGCCATGCTCGAGAACACCCTTTTACAAACAGGCATTTGCCATATTTAATACAAAGAGCAGTTTTTCCTGCATGTATTCTATGTGTTGAATGAATGTCTGTGAGTGTTCTTATATGTTGTAGATGTATACTGTAGGTTTTCATTTGTAGGAGTGTGTCTGATTTCAGGTGAAGATCTTTGAGGTTTCACACCAGGAGGGTGTGACAGAACACTGTGGGTTCTGACAACCACGCACAGAGGATGCATTTCTGAACACTGCGGGTTCAGACAAGGACGTGCTGCGGCACAAGAACTGGAATCAACAATTCAGTGAAGACCTCAAGGTTGTTGAACACCTTGGAGGCAAGGCTGTGTAGGAGAGACATAGTTGCAGACAAAAGCTCTGAGGAGTTTTGTGAATCTCTGTCAAGTGAGCATCGAGCCAGTGCAAGGAGTGCACAGAGAGAGAACACTATTGTGAGTTCAGAAAGAAGAAACAGTATCACTGAGGATTCTAAGAGCGTTTCCAGGTGGGCATTGAGCGGATTCATAGGTGCACAGGAGGACAGAACTGTTGAACGTTCTGGGAGAAGACATTCTGCCAGGTAGGCATTTGAGTCAGTGTGCAGACAGGCATAGAAGAAGAGAACTCTTTGAGTTCTGTAATTTGAAGAAGGAATCCACTTAGGGATCTTCACAGGGTTACTAAACACCCTGCAGACTCAGCAAGAGGTTGCTTGAGTGAAGGATAGCCAAGAGGGCATCCAAACATTCTCCATCTGTGGGAGAAGGGAAGAAGGATAAAATCCCTTAGGGGTCTAAGCATGTGAGAAGCTCAGGAGAGACAGCACTATGTGTGCATAAAGACTCTGCAGAGGCGCGGAAGTCAAAGAATCCTCTAGGTATTCTAGGAGAAAATCTCAGGAGGAATAGCGTCGTGGAGAACGCAGGCGAGAGCTCAGGTAAAGGAGCTCGCAGAGAGGAAAGTCAAAGGTTGAGGCCTTTGGGAAAATTGGAACTCTTCCAAGCACCGAAAGAAAGTTCGCAAGCTCAGGAGGGAGCACAGCAACCATTATATCGATGGGAGGAAGAGATCTGGACAATTGGTTTCCATGTCCAGGGGGTAGCAGGAGGAGCGCACAGGAAGAACGGAACTGGATTGTTGGATCTTGATCTAGAGACCCGACAGTCATCGGATCTGTCGAGAGCTGCGAGGGAGTTAAGACTTCGTGAACAGGGAGAAGATAGTCCCGAAAGGATTTGAATTATCAAGATATCAACGTTCGAGATATCGGAATTCTCGAGGTCGAGGAAGTCAGGACACTTCAAGTCTCAAAATAGCGGGAACGATCTGGACCATCTGTTTGTGGAGACACGTGGCGGAGATCGAGCGACCCATCGATATATCGGATACTGGGGTTTTGAGTTGACAGAGGATTTCTGTCATCGAGGTAGAAGAAGTCCCGAAATCGCGAGATGTGATTAGGACCATCCATCATAGGAGGATGTGTGGAGGAGATCAGAGCACTCGGGAGATTTCCCGAAAGGAAGGTCGTCCATTGGCATCACGGGAATCGAAAAATTGGGAATCTTGTGGACAAGAAGGACTTGCATTTCAGAATCGTGAAGTCCGACTTTCCGAAAGAAAGGAGAGCTTCGTTGTGTGGGGGCCAACTGACTTCACATCGGGGATCGGGATATCGGGAATCCCATGGACAAAGTGTCCTTTCATTTTGGAAGTGCAAAGTCCAAAACCCCGAAAGGAATAGGGCTGTGGTCACGGGGATAGTGGTCACGTGGGCCAAGAGTCTAGCCAGAAGGGACTAAGGGCCCAAACGGGAATTGTCTCATTGGTGATCGAGAGATCGTGAGGATAGAGGTTCGTGACATCAAGGGTCGTGAAACCCCGAACCCCGAGAAAGAAGATAAGGATGCAGTCTTATGAGAAGCGGTCACATGGACCAGTGCATAGCCACGAGGGGCTAAGGCCGGAAGAGGGCGTGTCAGCAAACCAATGATCGTGATATCACGGGGAGAGGAACTCTTGACACGGGGGATCACGAAACCCCGAAACCCAAAACTGAGTTGGGGAAGCTCACAGTTAAGTGCGGAAAAGCCATGTGGGTGAATAAAGGACCTATGGATCGGGTTTTCATCAGAGATCCCATGAAGGAATCAAGAGAGCCACTTCGGCTCAAAGGGGAATTTGAACGATCCTGTGAGCAGGAGCGTGAGGTGGTCGCTTGCATCTTTACTGCGTCAAGTTGGTATCAGATCCTGATTCTTGCTTGTATATTTCAGGCAGAAAGAGGTAAAAAGCACTCTGATACACACGTCAAGTGGTATTAGAGCAGGGACTTCACTTGTATATTTCAGGTGAAGTGAGAAGGTAAAGGAAGACAGAGCGATGGAGACTCTGTAAGGATTTGTTTGCAGGTAGGAAACAGTCCGTAAGCTGTCAGGAGGACTGGAGGATGAAGCTGGAAACACTCTTAGTGCGGAGTGACAGCAACAGGTTTTCTAGGAGAGTAGACAGGGACAACGCCATGGCTACTGAAGACCATAGGCATGCTGGGAGGAAGAGCAAGGTAGAAAAGCTTGCAGAAATGGATAAAGAGCTCACTGAAATAATAGCAGACATAGAAAAGCTTGAACTGCAGATGCAACAGAAAGCCAAGACGAGATGGGTATATGAATGGCCCATGAACAAGCTGAAGATAAAATGGCCAATCAAGGAGTTGATGGTCATAAGGTAGCATAGGCTATTAAGAGGGTGGTTGAGGTATGCTAAAAACCTCGGTGCAACAGAAGAAGAAATGGTTCAGATGTGTGAACCAGAGACTGGGAGAGGTATCAATGATGCCTAGAATGAATTGAGATCGGCTGAAGATCTCAAGAACTGCCAGGAGGCCAGAGAGGAAATTCCAGATTTCCAGGTGGGCAAGGAGTTAAGATCAGCTGAAGATCTCAGGGACTGTCATGAGGACAACCGAGGAATTTCACATTTCCAGTTGGGCAATGATATGAGGTCGATGTGGGATCTCATAGACTGTTAGGAGGGAAACAAAAGGTTTCAAATTTTCCAGGTGGGCAAGGAAACAAAGATGGAATTAGTTGATTCCATGGACTGCCAGGAGGGCAGTAGAGACATCCCATATTTCCAGGTGGGCAGGGATGAGTAGATGAGACTATCAGAGGGTCTCATAAATTCAGAGATGGATTTGGATTAGTAGGTGCAGCTGACAGAGGAAGAAGATCAGCATAATATTCTGATGATTGGGGGAATTGGAGTATTCCTACCATTTTCCCAGGAGGAGATAGAAATATATGTTGCAGATGCAGCAGCAGCAGAAGAACAGTCAGCTTTGACTTTCAAGGAAGAGGGATTGGAGCAGATATCTGAAGCTGCCCAAAAAGAAGGAAAAGAGAATGAGCATTCTGAGGAATGGATCAATTATTTCGGCCAGGGAGATGAAAAGAAAGAAGTTGCAGCACTGAAGCTAGTAGCAAAGGAAGCCAAAGAGCAGGCAAGCAGATTTACCACTCCATGGGAGAGGGAGCTAGAGATGTTAGAGGATTGGCTGAACAATCCAAAGCCAGCAAGAGAACTGGCAGAAGTTGAGCTGTCAGAGAAGGTGACTGAATAAAAGGTCAGTCAGGAAGAGACTGCAAAGCTGAAGTCTGCAGCAAAGTGGCAACTTGAGGCCACAGATGAAGATGAAGAAGGAGGCATGGGAGATCATAGTGATCTACCCATGTGCCAAATTTTTTTGCAGCTGAGGAGACTGCAAAAATAGGACCAGCCATTGGAGCAGCTGGACGAAGCGATCGAGGAGATCAGAAGGTTGATGTTAAGGTTAGCAAGGACTGCCAGTGAGGAGAATATGAGTAGAAAGGAATAAGCAGCAGCAGCAACAGAAGCAGCGCAGAAGCAACAATAGCAACAAAATGGAGCAGATGAACAGCTCTAGAGGATGATTTGGGATCCAGGAGGATTTCAATAGCTGAGATGGGAAGCTCATGAGAAGGAGCTCATGAATTTTTCAGTTGAGGAGTATGATGTAGGAGCATCTCTCCACGTTAGCCAGCCAACCATCCAGCCACGTCAACGAATTCAAATCGTTGTTGAAGAGAGAGGCGCAACCTCATTTAAAATCTGAATTGAATGTAATTTAATTTCTTAGGTTGTTGAGCCATAGAGCCGTGCCTTTGCACAGGCTGTAGATAAGATAGGCATTTAATGTTTGTATGGCTAAGATCTAGATACGGATGCTGGACTAGACAGCCCATTCAATGTAATTGAATAGGGTAGGTACGTTGGAGGGAAGAGCTCGAAGATCCCCCTCAGGTAAAAGAGATTTTGTATCTCATTTTGGTAGTAGTAGGAAGAAAAAGAGAAGTGGTGAGAGAGTTGTAGTTGTAGTGGAGAATAGAGGATCTGCATGTAGAGAGCAGAAGAGAAAGAGTCGAGACCTTGTTATAGGTCGTGCTCGAGAACACCCTTATACAAACAGACATTTTCCATATTTAATACAAAGAGCATTTTTTCCTGCATGTATTCTGTGTGTTGAATGAATGTATGTGAGTGTTCTTATATGCTGTAGATGTATACTGTAGGTTTGCATTTGTAGGAGTGTGTCTGATTTCAAGTGAAGGTCTTTGAGGCTTCACACCAGGAGGGTGTGACAGAACACTGCGGGTTTTGATAGTCGTGCACAGAGGATGCATTTATGAACACTACAGGTTTAGAAAAGGACGTGCTACGACACAAGAACTGGAATCAACAACTCAGTGAAGACCTCAAGGTTGTTGAACACCTTGGAGGCAAGGCTGTGTAGGAGAGACACAGTTGTAGACAGAAGCTCTGAGGAGTTCTGTGAAGCTCTGCCAAGTGGGCATCAAGCCAGTGCAAGGAGTGCACAGAGAGAGAACTTTGCTATGAGTTCAGAAAGAAGAAACAGAATCACTGAGGATTCTGAGAGCTCTGCCAAGTGGGAATTGAGTGGGTGCATAGATGCATAGGAGGACAGAACTGCTGAACATTCTTGGAGAAGCATTCTTCCAAGTGGGCATTTGAGTCAGTGTGCAAACAGGCACAGGAGAAGAGAACTCTTTGAGTTCTGTAATTTGAAGAAGAAATTCGCTGAGGGATCTTCGTAGGATTACTGAACACCCTGCAGACTCAGCAAGAGGTTACTTGAGTGAAGGATAGCCAAGAGGGCATCCAAACATTCTCCATCTGTGGGAGAAGGGAAGAAGGATAAAATCCCTTAGGGGTCTGATCATTTGAGAAGCTCAGGAGAGACAACACTGTGTGTGTGTAAAGACTCTGCAGAGGCGCAGAAGTCAAAGAATCCTCTGGGGATTCTAGGAGCAAATCTCAGGAGGAATAGCGTCGTGGAGAACATAGGCGATAACTCATGTAAAGGAGCTCACAGAGAGGAAAGGAAAAGGTCGAGGCCTTTGGGAAACTTGGAATTCTTCCAAGAACTGGAAGAAAGCACATAAGCTCAGGAGGGAGCACAACAACCGTTAGATCAACAAGAGGAAGAGATCTGGACCGTTGGTTTCCACGTCTAGGGGGTAGCAGGAGGAGTGCACAGGAAGAATGAAACTGGACCATTGGATCTTGATCCAGAGACCCAACAGCCGTTGGATCTGTCGAGGGTTGCGAGGGAGTTAAGCCTTCGTGAATAGGGAGAAGAAAGTCCTGAAAGGATTTGAATTATCGAGATATCGACATTTGGGATATCAGAATTCTCGAGGTCGAGGAAGTCGGGAGACTTAAAGTCTCGAAATAGTGGGAACAATTTGGACCGTCCGTTTATGGAGACACGTGGCAGAGATCGAGTGACCCATCGGTATATTGGCTACCGGGGTTTTGAGTTGACAAAGGATTTCTGTCATCGGGGTAGCGGAAGTCCTAAAATCGCGAGAAGCGATCAAGACCATCCATCATAGGAGGACGCATGGAGGAGATCAGAGCACTCGGGAGATTTCCTGAAAGGAAGGTCGTCCATCAGCATTACGGGAATCGGGAAATCGAGAATCCTGTGGACAAGAAGGACTTGCATTTTGGAATCGTGAAGTCCAACTTTCTGAAAGAAAGGAGAGCTCCGTTGTGTGGGCGCCAGCTGACGTCACATCGGGGATCGAGATATCAGGAATCCCGTGGACAAAGTGTCCTTGCATTTGAGAAGTGCGAAGTTCGAAACCTCGAAAGGAATAGGCCTGTGGTCATGGGGATAGTGGTCACGTGGGCCAAGAGTCTAGCCAGAAGGGGCTAAGGGCCAAAATGGGAATTAGCTCATCGATGATAGGGAGATTGCGAGGATAGAGGTTCGTGACATCAAGGGTCATGAAACCCCAAACCCCGAGAAAGGAGATAAGGTTGTGGTCTTATGAGAAGAGGTCACATGGACCAGGGCATAGCCAGGAGGGGCTAAGGACGTAAGAGGGCATGTCGACAAACCGGTGATCATGAGATCACGGGGACAGGAACTCTTGACACGGGGGATCACGAAACCCTGAAACCCGAAACTGAGTCAGGGAAGCTCATGGTTAAGTGCAGAAAATCCATGTGGGTGAATAAAGGATATGTGGATCGGGTTTTCATCAGAGATCCCACGAAGGAATCGAAAGAGTCGCTTTGTCTCAAAGGGGAATTTGAACGATCCTTTAAGTAGGAGAGCGAGGTGGTCTCTTGCGTCTCTACTGCGTCAAAAAGTCTCCTTTCTTAGTCTCCTAAGAAAATTTTAAGGAAGAAAAAATAATAATGAATAAGAAAGATGTAGATGCCTCCTCTATAAATAGAGGCTCTTCTCTCATTCCAAATTATTGTGAATTGTTGGATATCATTTTATAATCCTTTTAATAGAAGATCTTCCTTAGAGTTTTTGCTGTCAATTCTTGGAGCTCTCTCTTTCTTGGTTCATCAAAGGTATTGTTGTGAATGTTCAAGACTTCTACAAATCTATCAAGATTTATCCATTTGAGGAATTACTTAACTACTTGGAGAGGATGTGTTCCATGGTTTTTTCCTTCCTTCTTCTCTTCTTAACTTGGGTAAGTATTAAATGCATTTCTTTGTTTTTCCTTTTGCAGGCTCCTTGGAAATGGTTTTAAGCATTATATTCAAGTTATAGTTTATTTTTTTGGTGAAATATATTCCCTTTGGGAAAACATTCTTGTAGGGCTTTGTTTTTCATGACTTGTCTTTATTAGACAAGAGACTATTTTTTCTTAAGGTTCTAGTCTCTCATTCTAATCCATAATCCTTGTATAACCAATTATTAGAGGAGTATACTTCTTGACCCCATAAATCCCTAAGTGGAGACAAGGCACTATGTCTATCTCCCAAAAACCAACCACCAAAATTATAAAATCAAAATCATTTTCTTTATTGCTTCATAAAATATTAAAATCCCAAAAAATATAAAAAACAAAAAACAAATATATTTATTCATTGTCTAGTGAATGATTAATGTTATATCTTTTTTTTTAGACATATGGTGTAAGGGTGTATACTTAATTGTTAATCTATAACCCTAAGAAGGGAAATTGGCCCTACCTCGTTGTGCTTAAAGGATTGTTCTAACATTTTGTGGGTTTATTTAAGAAGTTATTCAAATTTGTAAATTAATTTGCAGCATTAGAAATCATATTTTGTGTAACCCTAAAGGATAGGATTTGGTGCTTCAAGGTGTATTCTAACCCTCTCCTAGTCTATACTTCATTTATATGTTTTTTTTCAAGCTTATCTAATGTATATAGTTGTGAAATTGATCTCCTAGTTGTTAATTGTATTTATATTTTATTGGGAAATTCTTTTGGTGAAACCCTAAGGGGATTCACCATCCATTCATACAAGTTTATATAAAGTTCGTGATTACATACTGATTAAGCTTGTAATTTGTTAGTGGTATTTTATATCTAATGTGTAAGATATCTCTTATCTTAGACTAAGAACATAATAATTAGCTCCTAACCTTTGTTATATTGGCGTGGTTTATGCTCTTATTTTACATTGAATATTCTTTAAGGAATCCTATCACGTATTGGCACTGGTCCATGTAATCATGTATCAAGATAATTTTTGTTGAAGTGGATCTTTCGTGGGACAAGAACTTATTTTATATTTTTAGTTCACTTAGATTGGGATACCCCCTTGTGGCTTCCAGGATCTTGCCTAAAGGGAAAGGGAAAGGTATTGAGGTGATAGTGGTGCATTTCACAAGTGTGCTTACCTCATTAGCACCACAAGTGGAGCTATTACAAGGGTCTTGATTTGGGTAGTAACAAAACCAAGACCTATAATTTAATAAAGTAACTTTCAACCAAGCATGAGGGCTTCACCTTGTTGATCAATATGTTATCAGATTCATTCATAAAGGAGGATGTTAAATTGTGAAAAATAAATTCAATATATTGTAGTTTTTTTTTTTTGGAGGGGGGTTGTGATGTATCAGGGGTTTTATAGGTATTGAGGATCTAAATAAGGTTATATATCAAAAATAGAGGTTTTTAAATTGGAAATATGTATTGGGAGGGAGGTTCAACATAAGGATTTTGGGTGGTATTTATTAATATTTAGTGAAATTAGGAGTATTATTTAATATCGCATGAATGCACATGCTATGCCACAAGTCCATGGAGTGAATACCCCTTGCAACTAAATAAGTTATTACAAAAGATATAACACATGTTAGAATGGAAAAAGGGGATATTTTTTCACTCTTACCTCAAAATTTATTCCTAACCCAAAATGCGTTTTTTTTCCTATAAAAGGCTTCAACATAGTCACACATAAAAAAACACAAAAAATTTCAAAAAATAAAAATTTTGAAACTTTATAAGCTTGGGGTTTGATCTTGGTTAGTCTACTTGGAAAATGCAAGTTTTATCCATGTTCCTGATTTGTTCAAATCACACAAGGCATAGGGAAAAAAGAATACATATATTGAAAAGGGAGAAAACTAGAAAAAAAAAATTAAATGAAATATTGGCATAGTGTGAAAGAGGTTTTAAAAATTAAAATGAAATTCTATGCATCTTAATATGATATAAATGGTCATATATTAGGAAATCATTAAACTTTTTAGGTGAAAGGAAAAGGGTTTCTTAAAAGAATTATCCATATGCATTGGAATGGTTCTCTTAGCCAAAGTATTCTAAAAAAAAATGGAATAAATAAGTCCTTTGATGCATGAAGCAACACAGGTTTAGGATATCGCTCCACAATGGTACAAGGGATTCATATGGGATTTAATACCATGTTCAATAAGAATGGTATATCCACATAGATCAAACACCCTAAGGAAAAAATTCACAGAAATAGATCAAATATCATTACACCAATTTATTATGTGGTTAAGACCCTCAAAGAGAGAAATAGTCCATAGCCCCAACCAATGCAAACATTTGAAGAAATATATTAACGTAAAAGAAAAATAATTTTTAGATGAGTTTCTCACAATTGATCATCATTAAATTACCCTCCATATTCTTTAAATAAAGATCATGGGACAATATGGTGTTAAGTTAAATATCAATATAGTTGTTAGTATCAAGAAGAAGATAATTTGTTGGATAACTTTATGTCTGTAACATAATCATGACCATTGGATTAGATAATTACAAGTGCACTGTAAAGAATCACACTTTACCTAAGAATATATTAGACCAATTTGATCTTCACTAACTCCTAAGTGTTTAAATATCCTAAAACATGGTTTTTCCTTTGCTTTTAAGTTTCAATTTTATTTGCACTTGTAATATATTCTTCCTTTATAGAATTTTGGGTATGGTAGGTTTCTTATTCGAAGTCTATGTTTTTCTCAATCTCATATTTGAAGAGGTTGGATGAATAATATACAAATGCATCGAACAAGTGGAACCGATGATGACAAAGAAGAACACTTCTTTGATGACTAAATTGAAGAAGCCAACAACAAATTTATCCCACTATTTTAGTGATCACACTATTTCATGTGTTTCAACCATCAAAGAAGATTAAAATAAAAGGTAGTTAGAGGAAAATATAGGTTCCTCGACAAGATTCTAGGTATGGTGTTCAAGGAAAAGAAGTACTAGAGATCTCAAAAGGTTAGAGATGTACCCATTTTTCAAGTTAGTGGGTTTTTGGTTGTAGGGAGAGTGTTGGAAATGACATCTAACATCCATGTGACCACATAAAATGTAATAATTTACCATAAAATTGAGGTTCAACACTAAAACATAACTAGTATATTAATTACTAAGCTTCAAAACATTACATGCAAGATTCAATGGATACTAGTGATTGCAAAATATTATATCAATGCACTTTCCAAATGTTAAATGCATTCAAAAATACCCTGTCATTTTACTCTCAATGTTTCTACAATGGGTTCTTGAAAATTCTTCATAGGCTTCATCTTCTTTCTTCTTAATATTATGAGAGATTTTCTATATCTCCTCTTGACATAGAAATATTCATCTTCTCATCTCTCCACTTTTAAAATCAAACACCAATAAAATGCACCCTCCTCTTCTATTCCCAAATCATTAAGTGTTCAAACTACTTCCAAAAACCATATTTCAACGTTGTGGTAAGGACCAATATTTAGCTTCCTTAAAATCCTTCCTTATCACCCAAAGCCCAATATTTTTGAACCTTAATTGCATCCTTCCTTATATGAGTTTTCCACGGTCATGTTGGTTACATGTGTTAAACTCAAAGTATTTAGGACCCTTTTTCCATTCCCTCACTAGTCACTGTGTGTGTCTCGTTGGCCTCTAAAAACATTTCTCTTGATTGGGGGATCCTATGTCTCACATTCCATCACAAGGTGACTTGTTACCTCTCATCCCAACTGTAATATACCCAAAGTATATTATATTTATTATCATAATGTAATAAATAAATATCATGTAATAATAGTCATAGAATAATTATTATGTAATGTATCATTGATATGCAATCATGATAAGTCATTCCCTTTACCAAGGAGGTGACTTATCACCCCTATGTTTATTTATA
>ML786071.1:77631-100062 GCA_009831015.1 Picea engelmannii | reverse complement strand
CTAAGGATTGGCAATTCTTCTTTAGAGAAGTATTTTTTATTTCCTCCCATTGAGAGTCTAGAGGCCTAAAGTATTGGAGAAACTTTCATTTGTAAGGAAGTTGACCAATTTATTATCTTCCTAAATAATATGAGAGGGGATGAAGGTCGAGATATGGTGGATGGAATATTGAAGGATATCAAGAATATATTCTAAACACCAGTTTCCATATAATTTTCTTGGAGGAGATCCATTTTGAATTAGATGAGCATATGAATGATGATTCAGGAGTATCCTTTAGCAATGATATTTTAATAATTATAGGAGTGGGATATTCATTGTCCTTGGATAAGAGTCGAGATATCAATTGCATTATTAGATTTAAATCCTAAATAGTCTGAGAAGATCATGAGAATATTTCCATCTACATCTTTGAAGACTCCACCATAACTAACATGCCTAGGATTTCCTTTTGAGACTCTGTCAAAATTGAGTTTGACAAAGCCCAAAGCAGGGTGGAATGGGAGGGGGGTGAGGAGGGAGAAAGGAGACAAGGGGTGGCTGAGAGGGAAGGAAGGAGGGGGGAGGNGTCATTGCAATTAAAATTCATTAATGTCCCAAGTGTTTGAGCGAAAAGGTGTGAGGATATGCATCCTAATATTACCCCATATTGAAGAAAACTAAAGGTTTTCTCCTTTTAAGATGTGTTTGTTCCTTTATTTCCATGATTTCCAAAGGAAAAAGATAGGGAAGAGCTACCAAATATGATTAATGATAGTGTTTTGAAAGCCTTAATATATCTAGGAGGAAATATTCATACATAAAGAAACCCTACAACAATTATATTGATGGAAAGAGGTGGATCCTTGATCCGAGAGAGAACTGTTGAAGAAACAAGAATTGAGAAGATGTTTGAGGGATTCATTCGCTTGATGACACATGAAACAGAGGCCAGTACCCTAAAACTGTTTGTTGAAACAAGGTTTAAACATTTTATCTATAACCTAAATCTTCATATTTTTCTAGTATGGAGCCGCCCTTAACTAAAAAAAAAAAAAAAAAGTTTTATTTTAATTCGGGATTCGGCATTTCATAGAGTTGCCAATTCCAAAGCCAACAACTCCAAAATCCTGGTTCCAAAATCCCGAAAGAGGTTCCATTGCAAAGAAATAATAAGAGCGAATGTTACAAGTCCTAACGCATTCTTCGTAAATTTCCCTCTAAGCGTGATTAAGTAAATCCCTAATCATAATTAATGAATCATAAATATATCACAGTTCGGGTTTCCTATTAACAAATAATTTTCGAAATATAGATCCTTGAAATCCCAATTCTCGATTTCTGAAAACCAGAAATTAACTCCTAAATCTCTATTAATTAGAGTTAACACAACGATCAAACACCAAAGTTAAGCTTATCGCAATTTCGCAATTCAGGGGTTGCATATGACATGTCTCTTGGGTGTGTGATCCCCGAAACTCTGAAATGTGAAATCATAAACTCTAAAACAAAGTCTAAAACTTTAATTAAGTCGTTCTAAAACATGATTAACAATCATTAAACTCCTTTTCGCATTTCGCAATTCGGTGTTTCATAAAACAGTCATTTTGAAACTCCATTTTGAAATCGTCGATATATGAGAATATTTGCAACGGACGATTAAAGATATTTTGAAATCAATTGTTTATCAATAAACATATATCTTTGCATTAAGACATTAAAGTCTTACCCCATGTCTCAGAACATTTGTTTAAAGGAAATTAAAGGAAATAAAGGCTCTGTATTTCAAATTTTATTCTCATTTTTACAATCGTGAGCGAACTGTGTTTATCCAGGCTTATAGATTTTTTCTCTGCAAGTAGGTTTTCAATGTAGTACGAATGCTATGGAACCTCAGAGGTTACTTAAGAAAGTTGAGGGAACTGCTGAAAGAACAGGTATAGAAGGAGATATTGTAGCTGATGTGCAGAGGCAGATCAGACATACCCTGATATAATTAGAGACTGGTGGGGAGTGCCAACGAAGTTCAGGGCCGATACTCACGAAAAATATGCCATAGCCTCATTGAATGAATACATGGTCTATATAGCCATGATGCTTTGTAGAATCTTCGGAAAAAAAATCCCCACTCATTTCCCTACAGCATGGGTGCCTCTTCTTCATGAAGCAGCTAAAGGTTTTAGTTTCAACTAGGACAAAATCCTATTAGACAGTTTATCTAAGGAGTTGACAGAGTACCAAAATGAAAAATCCAAGGGCCAACTAGTGGCCTTCTATATCTCTGCCTACATCATGGATGCCATATGCTTCATGACCCCTTTCCCTCTGATGAATTGGAGTTGGAATCCAACCTCCAATAAACCCATTCCTAAATATTATTCTAAGTTGTGGGAAGAAAATGCTAAGGATTCCTTCTATGAAATCTGCCACTTCTTGGTGATTCTGGTGCACCAGATGCTATATGGTTGTGAGGCTCCCTGTATTTATGAGTCAGTCATGGAAAATCTCAAGGCCTTCACTGATTGGTTTATAGAAGAGAATTTTTCCTACATTAGGGTTTTTGGATGTTCAATCCCTCCCCATGCACTACCAAAATCCCTCCCTGATAGACTGGTATGCAGGGAGGTAGCTCATTAGATAGTAATAGGTGGCATCGGGACTGAACTAAAAGTGGCCCAAAATAGATTCTGGCCTATTTTCCCTGTGCATATTAGGAAATATTCGCTACTCAATCTAGGGCATTCCAAGGTTGAGGCAACCGCTTTAGGAGAGATAAAGTTGTTAAATCTTGATCACAGGAAATATGATCCCTATAAAATTGTGGGTAATCACCAAGTTAACTGCAATCTGAAATCATACGAACAAGAATAGTCCCCTTGTGATGACATGTTCAGAGGAGTTATAAGTTATGACGAAGTGCTCACCAGGGTTCAAACTTTGTCACCTGACTTGCAAAACGATTTCCTGAACTTCCAGAAACATCGGAGAAGTGGTTTACTTGGGGTATTACTAGGAGAAGCATCAACTCATCCTCTAGATGAAGAAAACGTTCCCCCTAGGCTTTGAACAAGAAGCACAGAAAAAGGGAAATCCCGAAAAAGTCCCACGGGATACAGAAAGGCCCCCACAAAACAAAGAGGCCTTACAAACAAAAAACTCAGAGATAGAAGCAGAGAGGAGGTCTAGGAGACCTCTCGAGTCCAGTAAGCTTAGTCCCCCTTCATCACCTGGTGTTGATGTCAATACGCCTAAGGCAATAGAAGGTGTAGTGTCCCCAAGGCCGAGCCCTGTCGTAGATCATGTTCTGAAAGGAATTGTAATTATGTTTTATAGGCTGGTGAGCCAAGTTTTTATAAGTTGGTGGCTTATGTGTTTATTAGGCCAGGGAGCCTAAGTGTTGAAGGCCAAGAGCTTGTTGTTGTATATGTAATCATGTAGAACAATTAATAAAAATTTATAAACACCGCCAGGTGCAGACCGACCATGAGGAATGAGTGAAGGGGGACTAAGCATCCATAGAGAGGGCAAGGAATTAGAGGCTAGAAGGTGGGAAAAGGGTCTAAGTGTTTAGCCTAGGAGGCTTAGGCCTGGGAATAATATTTTATTATTATTCCAAAAGAACATGTGCCATTTATATTTTTATCCTAAGTTCCTGACCAAGGGAAGGTTATGCGTGTTGGTGGAACACATGCAGTATCCAGGGTGACAAGTGTCGACCCTGGTGCATGCGAATAAAATGGCCAGGGTGGACCATGAGGGGGTTCCCTCTCCCATTCAATCAAACTTCCTGAGCGTGTACGAGCTCTGAGCAGTACAATTGACCCAAGCTCTGCAGAGAACCTTCGTGCGTCTCTGTGATCCAAAAATCCTGTGTCTGGCTCTGAGAAAACCTATGTATACCTCTGTATTGAACTAAAAGCCTGTGATTGATTCCTAAAAAGATGGATTCACCTTTGTTCTAAACCAAATAGCCTGTGTGGCATCTGGAAATCCGTGTACATCCTCTATCTGAAATGGAAGTTGTGCGTGAAGCCTCTATCCTTAAGTCGTGATCGTGAGACCATTTTTCCATTTCTGAACCCGTTTTGAGGAAGCCGATGTCTATATTTCCATGGGTAATTGAAACTGTGTAGTGCGGGACTACGTATGGCTTGTGACCAGTTGTGAAACACTCTCTCCATGCGAGAGAGGTGTTTGAGGTTGGATGAATAAGTGGTTTGGCCTGTGAGTGTCTCTCTCTAGGTGAGAGAGTGCGCAGAGGAAGGAGAGGACTCTTGGAATGAACCCTGTAGCTGCCACAGAGCCTGGAGACTTCCGGTTCGGTCTGTTGCTGTAACCCAAGACAAGGGAGGTTAGTAGCCAAAGGACTGTCCAGGTGACAGAGAAGGTGTATACTCCTGGGGTGTAACAGGCATGTGGGGAATGAGGGTCAGTGGGTAGTGAGCATGAGTGGTTTTTGGAAGAGAATTCCTTCCTCAGGATTGTGTGTTTTCCCTGTAACCTTAGCCTAGCCTAGGATTCCTTGTCTCGAGGTGGAGCTTAGTCCCAGCTCGGGGGTGACCCACTGTTGAGCTTGATGAGCAATGCGGTCTAAGGCTGGGAGGTTTGTGTAAGGCTTGCACTTGGTTGGTGGAATTACCTCACTTTCAAGATAAGTATCATCTTATGTTAAATGTTATGTTTTGCATGCCTGTGATGCTTGTATTTTATCATGTATTTTGTTTTGTAGATGAATTATGGTTAATTCCATTCTTAAAATTAAGATAGCAATAATTTATATGACATACTCTGAGTTTAAATGTGTTTCATTTGCTTAAATACATGTTGTTTTATAATCCAGAGCGGGTGTTATATTTCTGTGAAGTTTGTTAACCGAAAAAGACATCAGCTACCCATTTTATTCCATTGAAAACCACCCACAGGGCAGTTGATGTTGCTGATATCTTTTTAAAAGAAGTTGCACGCTTGCACAAAATTCCTAAGACAATTGTGTCTGATAGGGACCCGAAATTCACCTCGAATTTTTGGAAAGGATTGTTCAAGGGATTCGAAATGAATCTAAACTTTAGTACAACGTATCATCCTAAGTCTGATGGTCAGACACAAAGGGTGAATAGAGTAATAGAAGACATACTGAGAATGTATGTGACGGATAAACCATCAAGGTGGGAAGACTACCTTCATTTAGTAGAATTCACCTACAATAATGGGTATCATACATCATTGAAGATGAGCCCATTCGAAGCACTTTATGGAAGAAAGTGCAACACATCAGTAAGATGGGATAATCTAGTGGACAGAGCAGTGATTGGGCCTGAGCTGCTCAAAGAGATGGAAGACCAAATGATAAGGATCAAGCAAAATTTGAAAGCTACCCAGGATAGGCATAAAATTTACCCTGACAGTAACAAAACCCATAGAGAATTCAAAGTGGGTGAACATGTTTTCTTGAAAGTGAAGACTAACAGGAGTTCCCTGAAGTTGGGAAGTTGCGCCAAATTGGCAGCAAGATTTTGTGGGCCATTTGAGATCCTAGAAAGGATTGGGCCAGTTGCATACATGCTTGCATTACCTGCATCTATTACTGTACATAATGTGTTTCATGTTTCACTGCTTAAGAAATATGTACCTGATGCTAATCATGTTCTCGATTGGAATATGATTCGGGTGGAACCAGAGGGTGTCCTGCAAGTGCATCTTGTGCGCATATTGGACAAGAAAATCAAACAACTCTGGAATCGAGCTATAGAGCTTGTAAAGGTCTAGTGGACCTGGTACGGTCCTAAGGACATGACATGGGAGCATGCAAATGCTATGCGGGCAGAGTACCCACATCTTTTTGAAAATTTTGAAAGGCTTGCAAAGATAGTGTAAGTTGCACTGAGGACAGTGCAGAAATAAGGGGAGGGGACTGAAGTGTCCCCAAGGCCGATCCCTGTCGTAAATCATGTTCTAAATGGAATTGTAATTATGTTTTATGGGCTGGTGAGCCAAGTTTTTATAAGCTGGTGGATTATGTGTTTTTTAGGCCAGGGAGCCTAAGTGTTGAAGGCCAGGAGCCTGTTGTTGTATATGTAATCATGTAGAACAATTAATAAAAAATTGTAAACACTGCCAAGTGCAGACCAACCATGATGAATGAGTGAAGGGGGACTGAGATTCCATAGAGAAGGCAAGGGATTAGAGGCTGGAAGGTGGGAAAAGGGGCTAAGTGTTAAGCCTAATGGGCTTCAGCCTTGGGAATTATATTTTAATATTATTTCAAAGAGGAATGAGCATTTCATGTTTTATCCTAAGTTCCTAACCATGAGGAAGGGATGCGTTCTAGTGGAACACATGCAGTTCCCAGGGCGACAAGTGTCAACCCTGGTGCATGTGAATAAAGAACCAGGGTGAGCTGTGAGAGGGGCCCCATACTCTAATTCGATCAAACAGCCTGAGTGTGTACAAGCTCTGAGCAATACGATGGACCCGAGTTCTGGAGAGAACCTTTGTACATCTCTGTGATCCGAAAATCCTATGTCTAGCTCTGAGAAAACCGGTGTATACCTCCGTATTGAACCAAAATCCTATGATTGATTCCGAAATAGCCAGACTCACCTCTGTTCTGAACCAAAGAGCCTGTGTGGTGTCTGGGAATCCGTGTGCATCCTCTGTCCTGAAGTCGTGACCGTGAGACCATTTTTCCATTTCTGAACCCGTTTTGAGGAAGCCGGTGTCTGTATTTCTGTGGGTAATTGCAACTACGTAGTGCGGGACTGCATATGGATTGTGACCAGTTGTGGAACACTCTCTCTAGGAGAGAGGGGTGTTTGAGGTTGGATGAACAGGTGGTTTGGCCTATGAGCATCTCTCTCTAGGTGAGAGAGTGCGCAGAGGAAGGAGAGGACTCTTGGAATGAACCCTGTAGCTGCCACAAAGCTCGGAGACTTCCAATCCGGTCTATTGTTGTAACCCAAGGCAAGGGAGGTTAGCAACCGAAGGACTGTCTAGGTGACAAAGAAGGTGTATACTCCTGGGGTGGAACAGGAATGTGGGGAATGAGGGTCTATGGGCAGTGAGCGTGAGTGGTTCCTGGAAGAGAATTCCTTCCTCATGACTGTGTGTTTTCCCTGTAACCTTAGCCTAACCTCAACCTAGCCTAGGATTCCTTGCCTTGGGGTGGAGCTTAGCCCCAGCTCGGGGGTAACCTACTGCTGAGTTGATGAGCAGTGCAGTCTAAGGCTGGGAGGTTCGTGGAAGGCATGTACCTAGTTGGTGGAATTACCTCAATTTCAAGATAAGTATCAACTTAATTTAAATGTTATGTTTTGAATGCCTGTGCTACTTATGTTATCATGAATTATGTTGTGTGTATTAATTAATATTGAATGTTATTGACTGTTAATTATAGAAGTAAATGATATGTTTACTTTGAGCTTAAATGTATTTATTTGTTTTAAATGCATGTGACTAATTGTGAGTGAGAATGTTGTTATTCTGCGTAGTAACACCTACACACTAGTGAGTCAAAGGGGTGCTATAGTTTGTGGGAATTGTAGTGTCCCCAAGGCTGAGCCCTGTCGTAGATCATGTTCTGAAAGGAATTGTAATTATGTTTTACGGGCTGGTGAGCCAATTTTTTATAAGTTGGTGGCTTATGTGTTTGTTAGGCCAGGGAGCCTAAGTGTTGAAGGCAAGGAGCCTGTTGTTGTATATGTAATCATGCAAAAAAATTAATAAAAATTTGTAAACACCGCCAGGTGCAGACCAACCACGATGAATGAGTGAAGGGGGACTAAGCATCCATAGAGAGGGAAAGGAATTAGAGGCTGGAAGGTGGGAAAAAGGGCTAAGTGTTTAGCCTAGGGGGCTTAATCCTGGGAAAAATATTTTATTATTATTCCAAAAGAACATGTTCCATTTATATTTTTATCCTAAGTTCTTGACCAAGGGAAGGTGATGTGTGCTGGTGGAATGCATGCAGTCTCCAGGGAGACAAGTGTCGACCCTGGTGCATGCGAATAAAATGGCCAGGGTGGACTGTGACGGGGTTCCCTCTCCCATTCAATTAGACTGCCTGAGCATGTACGAGCTATGAGTAGTACGACTGACCTGAGTTCTGCAGAGAACCTTCGTGCGTCTCTGTGATCCGAAAATCCTATGTTTGGCTCTAAGAAAACCTGTGTATACCTCTGTATTGAACCAGAAGCCTATGATTGATTCTGAAAGAGCTAGATTCACCTCTGTTCTGAACCAAAGAGCCTGTATGGTGTCTGGGACTCCGTGTACATCCTCTATGAAAAATGGAACTGGTGCATGAAGCCTCTATCCCGAAGTCATGACCGTGAGACCATTTTTCCATTTCTAAACCCGTTTTGAGGAAGCTAGTGTCTGTATTTTCGTGGGTAATTGCAACTACGCAGTGCGGGACTACGTATGGCTTGTGACCAGTTGTGAAACACTCTCTCTAGGTGAGAGGGGAGTTTGAGGTTGGATGAACAGGTGCTTTGGCTTGTGATCATCTCTCTCTAGGTAAGAGAGTGTGCAGAGGAAGGAGAGGACTCTTGGAATGAACCCTGTAGCTTCCACAGAGCCCAGAGACTTCTGATCCGGTCTGTTGCTGTAACTCAAGGCAAGGGAGGTTAGCATCCAAAGGATGGTCTAGGTGATAGAGAAGGTGTATACTCCTGGGGTGGAATAGGCATGTGGGGAATGAGGGTCTCTGGGCAGTGAGCGTGAGTGGTTCTTGGAAGATAATTCCTTCCTCGTGACTGTGTGTTTTCCCTGTAACCTTAGCCTAGCCTAGGATTCCTTTCCTTGGGGTGGAGGTTAGTCCCAGCTCGGGGGTGACCTACTGCTGAGCTGATGAGTAGTGCGGTCTAAGGCTAGGAGGTTTGTTGAAGGCCTGCACCTAGTTGGTGGAATTACCTCAGTTTCAAGATAAGTATCAGCTTATGTTAAATCTTATGTTTTGCATGCCAGTGTTGCTTATGTTATCATGAATTCCGTTGTGTGTATTAATTAATATTAAATGCTATTGATTGTTAATTATAGCAGTAAATGATATGTTTACTCTGAGATTAAATGTATTTCTTTGTTGTAAATGCATGTGATTAATTGTGAGTGAGAATGTTGTTATTCCACATAGTAACACCTACACAGTAGTGAGTGAAAGGGGTGCTATAGTTTGGTATCAGAGCCAAGGTTTCGAAACTGAGCCTAGATGGGCTAGTTGATTGGTATTTGGACCGAGGGTGAGAGGATAAATTGTGTCTAGAGGACCAATTTCAGACCCTGGTATGGTCCAGAGTGTCAAGGAGTTACTTGACCATGCCTATAAGCTCAAGAGGTATAGCGGTGTTGTGAAACCGTAGCTGGTGTGGTATATGACCATAGGGAGAGAGGACTCCACACCAGCAGTGTTGGAACCTTATGAATGGTTTGGGATGGAAGGTGAGCCCTCATGACCGTCGGATCTGGAAAATGTGCGTAGGGATTAAAATCCCTTTTGAATTGCACATAAGTGTGGGAATCGTGATACGCGAACTGTCGAAAACCTAGAAAGCCAAGTAGATCTACGTTGTAGGTCTGGGAGGAAGGCTCGACCGTTAGATATGGTGGATTCATGCTTGAGTTAGTCATGAAAACCTTTCGGATTTCACAAAGTCGGGAGATGGGAAGTGAGGAAGGGGAACACCTCCAAAACCTGAAACGCTGAAACGATCTACACCGTAGATCATAGGAAGGTAGTTGGCCATCCGATTTAGTGGAGGAGTAAACCATAATTTTGGGATTTCGGTAGATGGAAGTTCAAGATGTAGGATGCCCGAAACCTCGAAACGCCGAAAGGATCTATGCCATAGATCTGAGAAAGATATGACCATTGGATTCCATTTGGAATGGACGTGGACACACGTGTGTGTACCACGTGCCAGTGAGTCGAGAAGACAGGCGAGAGTGGTGGGACCTAAAGACATCACTGAAGGTGATGTGGACCCTCCTGAATGTACCACATGTCACTGTGGTGAAGGGCGATAATTGTGCTATGGGCCCGAAGAATAAAGTAATTCGTGATTTCAAAATTCGCAAAGGAGGATCACGAAGGCTCAACACTCCAACTCACAAAGTCATGAGTTGGAAAAGAAGTCCTAGCACTTATCCCTAGCCTATGGTCATGTGTAGCAGGTGCTAGCGAGGAGGGAGCCATACCCGTATTGCATCTCGGGTATCAGTGTTTGGAGGAAATGAGTCGAGGGTCTCCGACTCACAAACTCGCAAGATCGCGAGTTGCAGAAGGGTGGCTTTGGTTATAAAGATTTAACTTTTGGATCTTCGTGGAATGAGATCCCGAAGTTCCGAAGTCCCAAAATTTGCAAAGATGGACAGAGCTCAGAAAACTTTGTGAAGTCAAAATGTTTTTCTTGTTCAGGTTGGCTTATGAATGTTGTAAGTTTTTTTGAAGGGTTAAGGCCTGAAAAACTTCAGTTGGTTTCACATCGTGTGTGCAGAGTTCAATGAGTGTCAGGACAGCCGAAAACTGACGCTGAGTATGGAATTGAAAGAGGTGCAGATTGCCTCCAAAATAGAGGATGAAAGGGTAGGAAGGAATGTCAACCTGGGAGTCAAAGGAACAAACTCTATTGGGCACGGAAAAGAGATGGATAAGGAAGAACATATGATGAAACTTATTGAAAGATTGTAGAAATATGCCCAGGCTCGCCTAGCTGATAGCTGAAAGCTCATGAAAATCAGGGATCGACAGGGTGAGTTCAACTTAAAAATGTTGAAGAGCCTAGAAAGAATTGAAAAGAAATTGGAAAAAGAGAGTGACACAAGCATATCAAGAAGTGTCAGAACCCCTAAGAGGCGAAGAAGATCGAGGAGTGGTAGCAGAAATTACCGTCTCTTCCCAAATCATTCTGGCAAGGAGACACACAGTAGTTCAAGCCCATCCCCTACCAGAAAACACCGAAAATATGGAAGGGATGAATTGAAAGGGGAAATCAACAAGATTAAACTGCCTACATTCGATGTTGAACATAAGAAGGAAGAAGATGTCAAAACATGGTTGCTAGGTATGAAGAAATACTTCCAACTGCAAAATTATTCTGCCCATGCAGAAGGAAGAATTGCAATGTACGAGATGAAAGGAAAAGCATCGATGTGGTGGGATCAGTTGGTGCAGGTGCAACACATCAGAGAGAAAGAGGTCACGTGGAAGGAGTTTAAGAGGTATTTTGAGAAGAAATACTTGACCAAAAGATACTATGACAAAAATATGAAGGAGTTCTTCGAACTCAAGTTGGGCAGCATGACCATTGATGAGTATGAACGAAGTTTTATGGAACTACTGAAGTATGTTATGTTCATCAAAGATGAGGCTGTCAAAATTCAGAGGTATCTGAGTGGACTGCCACCTTCCATTGGTGATAAGATTCAATATGAGGATCCTAAGACCATGGAAGAAACCATAAGAAGGGTGAAATGCTTATATGAACAACAAAGAAAAAAGCCTACCTTTCAGAAGGCTTGGGATGACCAGAAGAGGTTTAAGAAAGAAGAGAGGCAGAAGGGAAACAAGCCTCCCTTTTTCAAGAACATTCCTTGGGGACAGTCATCTTTTAGAGAGCCCAGGAAAGTTGAAGGGAGTGAGCAGATGCCAAGACCGCCACCTATGGAGTGTTAGGGATTTAAAGGGAATCATAGGTACAGAGACTGCCCCCACAGAAAAGATAAAGAGAGAACTGTCCATATTGTTCAGCAAGCTGAAACAGTGAAGGATATGGGTAGCAAAATGATGAGGATCTACGCAGCCCTGAACAACAAGAAAGAATAATTTCAATCACACATGATTGAATTGGAAGGTACGATCAACAACCGACCACTTGTTATTTTAATTGATTCAGGGGCTAGCCATAGTTATATAGATCCTAGAGTGGTGGAAAGTTTGCATTTAACAAGAAGAAAACATGAAAAGTCTTGGCCAGTGAAGTTGGCCACAAGAACCAAAAGGAAGGTCATTGAATTGGTTAAGTCCTATCCAGTAGACATTAAGGGAATAAGCACTAAGGCTGAATTGAACATTCTACCTTTAGGCTCATACGATTTCTTAATTGGGATGGACTGGTTGGACCAACACTATGCCCTTCTGGATTGTCGTAACAAGAGGTTTACATGCTTGAACAAAGGGGGAAATGAGGTAACAGTCCAAGGAATTCCCAAATCCGTGGCTGTTAGGGAAATCTCAGCCATGCAGCTGAAGAAATGTTACCGGAAAGGTTGTCAATTATTTGCAGCTCAGATGGAAGAAGCATCCGACGATGTAGTCTCAAATATGGAATACCACGAGGTACTCAAGGAGTTCAAGGATGTATTTCAGGAGGTACCTGGACTACCTCCAAAGAGGGACATCGATTTTTCTATAAATTTGATGCCTGGAGCAGCTCCATTTTCGAAGGCTCCTTATAGAATCAGTACGCCAGAGCTGAAAGAGTTGCAATTGCAACTCGAAGAGATACTAAAGAAGGGATACATTCACCCCAGCATGTCACCTTGGGGAGCCTCGGTCCTATTCGTGAAGAAGAAAGATGGGACGTTGAGGCTATGCATTGATTTCCGACAATTGAATAAGGTAACTGTCAAGAACAAGTATCATCTACCAAGGATCGATGATCTTTTTGATCAGTTGAAGGATGAAAAAATATTTTCAAAAATAGATCCCAGATCTAGATATCACCAAGTGAGAATAAATGATGAGGACATTAGCAAGACCACCTTTAGAATAAGGTATGGTCATTATGAATTCACAGTGGTGCCGTTTGGACTGACAAATGAACCTGTTGTTTTCATGTGCTTAATGAATGGAGTGTTCAAAGATTATTTGGACAAGTTTTTCATAGTCTTCCTGGACGATATCTTGGTGTATTCCAAGACAGAGGAAGAACATGAGCAACACCTAAGAATGGTGCTACAAGTGTTGAGAGAACACCAGCTGTACACAAAACTGAGCAAGTGCTCATTTTATCAAAGGCAGATTCATTACTTGGGGAACATTATATCAAAGGAAGGGATTGTTGTGGATCTTGAAAAGGTTGAGGCCATTCAAGAATGGTCAATGCCAAGGAATGTGGTGGAATTTAGATCTTTTATGGGTCTAGCAGGCTACTATAGAAGGTTTATAGCCGGATTCTCAAGGATAGCTCATTCTATCACTTCCTTGCAAAGGAAGGAGAAGAAGTTCCAGTAGACTGAAGAATGTGAGAGCAGCTTCCAGCGATTGAAGTAGTTGCTAACCAGCGCTCCAATCCTAAAGATTGCAGATTCAAATAAGGATTGTGTAGTGTGCACAAATGTGTGTAAGGAGGGACTGGGAGGAGTTCTCAGCCAAGAGGGATTTGTAGTTTGTTATGAGTCCCAAAAGTTGAAGGAGCATGAGAGGAATTATTCCACTCATGATTTAGAGTTGGAAACAATCGTCCATGCCTTGAGGAAATGGAGACATTACCTTATGGGCAAGAGATTCGAGTTGAGAACAGACCACAATGATCTGAAGTATTTATTTGATCAACCAACTTTAAATGCCAGGAAAATCAAATGGCTGGAGTTTCTGTGCGAATATGACTTTTCTATCAAGCATATCAAAGGGAAATAAAATAAGGTGGTTGATGCACTCAGCAGAAAAGTGCACGAATTACATGCTACAACCATTAGAATGTACAGGAATGAGATTAAAGACAGAATTTTGGAAGCTGCAAATGTTGGTTTGCAGTACAGAGGTTTAGTAGCAAAGCTACAACAGCGTGAGAGACCGCAGACCAAGGAATGTTACACCTTGGGAACTGATGGCTTACTTTTGTATAAAAACAACGTGTATGTACCCAATGTCCAAGAATTGAAGCTGGCAATTCTAAAAGAAATGCATAACATGGCTTATGCTGGACATCCTGGATATCAAAAGACTGTGGAAGCAGTCAAAAACCATTATTTTTGGCCGGGTATGAAGAAATAAATCACCAAATACATCGCCAAATGTATGGAGTTCCAGAAGTTTAAGGCTAAGCACAGGCACCCAGTAGGGTTGTTGCAGCCTTTACCTATTCCTGAATGGAAATGGGACGTGGTAACAATGGATTTTATCACTGGACTACCTAGAACAAGAAAGCAACATGATTCAATCATGGTGGTGGTGGACAAGCTTATTAAAGATGCCCATTTTATTCCACTGAAAACCACCCATAGGGCAGCTGATGTTGCTGATATCTTTTTAAAAGAATTTGCATGCTTGCACGGAATTCCTAAGACAATTGTGTCTGATAGGGACCCGAAATTCACTTCAAATTTCTGGAAAGGACTGTTCAAAGGATTCAGAACAAATCTAAACTTTAGTACAACAGATCATCCTGAGACTAATGGTTAGACAGAGAGAGTGAACAAGGTAATAGAAGAAATACTGAGAATGTATGTGATGGATAAACCATCAAGGTGGGAAGACTACCTGCATCTGGTAGAATTCGCCTATAATAATGGGTATCATCCATCATTGAAGATGAGCCCATTCGAAGCACTTTAAGGAAGAAAGTGCAACACTCCAGTGAGCTAGGATAATCCAGCTGACAGAGAAATCGTTGGGCCTGAACTGCTCAAAGAGATGGAAGACCTATTATCCCCAATATCTAGGGATAACTAGCAGATCATGTCTCGAGGCCCACACGTCCTAGACATGGAGTACCAAGAGTAGGATTGACCTTATCATGGCCCTGGAGGGCCCATCCTTCTTCTTCTTCACCAGATTTGTCTTGTCAGTAGCAGCAGCTTCCATCACCATTGGCTTGGACTTGCATCGGAGAGGACTCTTTCTCCATGAGGTAATTGGTCCAAGGTATCATGGTATGTGTCATGTTTGATCATTATAACCTTCTTATATATGCATTAGGTTCCTATCATTTCTAATAATTGCTTGGATATTACACTAATCCACTTGACCATTGTTGGGGTGATTGATGGGGTCACTTAGCAAGCTTGTATTCATGGGTTTTGGTTAGCCACCAAAGGGGATTTGCAGAGCCATCGTCCACTCCCACCATTCTATCATTTTTCATCTTATCTCCCACACATCTATCCCATTTCCCTAGTCCGGCCATTAGGATGACCTTTTGAGGGTTACACGCTGTCTTGTGGGAAGAAGGGGCTAAAGGCCCAGGGGGTAAAAGCAATTGGTAAGAGATAAAATCCATAGGAAATAAAACCAAGAGATTCCTCGCCCAGGGATCCCCGAGAAGGCAATAAAAAGCTTCTCAATAAAAGACTGAAGGGACCCCAAGAAAATAATAAAACAAGACCTAACCAAGAGTATGGGAGGTCTCATCATGAGCCGGCCCATTATGTTCATAGGTATCCAGCAGTATGACATTGCCACTATCTGGTCACCACGCCAGGGAAGTGACTTTTGGTTGCATGGCCAAGGGAAAGGGGGTCTCATCACAAGCCAGCCTTATCATTTATGTGAAGATACCAGTGGGTAACACTGTCAGCTTTGGTCACCACACCAAGGCAATGTCCTCTGGTCAGACCTTGAAGTAAAAAAAAGAAAGAAAAGCAATAAATGAAAAATAAAGGCAATAAAGGGCTTGGAAAAAATGCATCCATGACGGGTACATCTCGCCTCCTACAAAGGCACCCACAGACAACACCTGCCCTTGGTCTTACTATGACTGGACATCCCTAGGCCATATCACCTCATAAAACATGGCTTGAATGATCTTCTGAGGAAACTTTCCTTCTCTTATGGGTATTAGCCCAATAGGTTATTTTGTTGATATTCTTCAACTTTGTATAGTAGATCTGTGTAATGTCTTTGAGCTCTTAAATGATATTATAGGGATTTCATGCATGTATTTGTTAAATTTAACCATGAAATATGATTGACATTGCTATGATCCTAAGGAATGATGAGCCCATGGAGGGCGTAGTCTTTGATGTGCAGGACCATACCCGGTGGACAGGTACCAGTGGACCGGTACACATGGGGATATGATTAGCTCGGACCTCCATGGGGCTGAAGAGCCCATCATATGGTTGCTGGGATGGCAAAGGCAAGACAACATTGTGATGAGCCATTGCACAAGAAAGAAGAAGGACGCCCTTACCAAGGACACTTTGACAGAGCCCGACCTAGGGGGGATCACCCACTGCAGATGGGACGATTGTTTTTTATGGACAGGATGTCACCTGAGGCAACTGAATGTTTTTTTGTAGTGTGTGGCAATGTGCTGGGGTCATTTGGCACATGTGGCAGCTTGGAGAAGCCCTAGACACGCCAACGTTCTGCTTCCTGGATGCTGATCTTGCCCAAAAAGGGCCAACGTCTCCCTCAGAGAGGCCCGAGTCTCCCTTTTGAGCTCATATTGCGACATTTTTAGCATTTAATGTGACAAACAGTGTAATATTGTTAGTTAGCCTTGTCGGTTGTTTTAAATGACCTATTTTGTAATTAAAGGTCATTAGGATGATATAAATAGAGGACGTTGCCTCTCATTTTTAACATAACAAAACTCACTCTCTTGGGAGAGAATCATTTTTAGTCTTTTTCTTTGGTATTTTTCTCTTGGAAGTGAGGCGCTACTCTTGTGGAGGATCATTCTTGGCATGATTATGGTGTTTTCTATCATTGGAAGGTTTACAACTAAGGTTTGATAAGCTCTTCATTGATTTGTAAGTGTATTTCTCATGTAAAACTTCTTGAATGAATGGTTGTAGGTTAAATCTCTTACATTTATGGCTACATTGTTATTATTTTTCTTAATCATTGAAACCCTAGGTAGCAAGCACACAAGTAGGTCCTTGCTATATGTCCCCATGGTAGAAAACTTGTTTTAGCCATTGATTAAGGAGAATATAGCCTAGTCGTTGCTACACTAGTTCCCCTTTTTCTGAGTTAGCTTTTGAACACAAGTTGAATAAAGAAGACGTCCTAGGCCTAATTAATTTTACACCTAGGGTTTTGACTTTTAGGGTTTGAGGGGCCTTGCTCTTGCAACACTTTTCATCCCTAGACTTATGTTTTAAAGCTAGCTGTTTTGCCAAGGATTTTTAAGGAAAGAGGGAGGAGCATGAGGCCTTGCTTAAGAAACACCGGAATGAGCCTCCTCCCCTTAGGGTTTTGACTCTATGGCCCTGCCATTGCAACACTATAGAGCCTAACTCTCCCGTCCTTAGATTTAGATTCTCCTGAGACTTACCCTTCATTTCTGACTCCATAATACCCTATGGAACTAGTCTAAATCTCCAATGTTGAGTTTCTTGTACCCAAACAAACCTTTTAAAATTCTTAAAATTGAAACCCTAACTAACCCTAACATCTCACTAACCCTAATTTGATGATGTCGTCATGCCTCTTTTAAGATTTTGGTTGATGTAAAACATTGTGGCATAGTCATCTAAGTGATAGACATTGAAGAGTTGATAATTTCCATTAGCCTATTTGCAAAACGTCCACCTCTTTGTCTACCAAGCTAACACTAGTAGAAAGCTGATGTCACCTCTAGTAAGCCTAATGACGCAACACTCTTATCATATATGAGAATTTGATGACATTTTATGCTAATTCAAAGATTTATTGTATACATTGAATATTATATCATTTCCAGTATTTATTGAGAAGTAATATTATATGCCATAGTCATTTTTTGCAATCATTGACTTCGTCAATAATTACTGCTATTTATGCTCATGTATATTAAATGTTGATAGTCATTAATTTATGAAGTACTAACCACTGTTGCACATTTTATCTTTATTGTTGCCTTGTCTCACAACCAGGTGCCTATACTATCTTTATCTTGACTATCTTCTCGGCAGTAATGTGTGAAAGGGAAAACTTACCTTGATCCTTTAACCATTTGCCTTTCAAAAACCCAGATTGCCAGGGACGTCTCCCTTGGGATTAGCCACACTAAATAGAAAGAGGCCCCCATCGAGGTGACAGTGGGTGGGGAAGCTCCTATTACGCCAGTTCGATCCTTAATTTTCATAGCTACCTGACCTAGACTACAAACTGAGCGATAACATTTTGGCACCACTGTCGGGGATCACTGAGTCAATCTTCCTCAACGACAAACCTTTGGTAAGCATTGCCTCAGAAATCCTTTCTTACAAGCTTACCTGGCGACTCCACTACATTCTTTTCCCCCTATTCTTTGGTAGTTTCAGGGAAACTATCTGGCAACTCCACAAACCAAAAGGAGGTTTAATAACCCTCCTCTATCTTTCAGAAGGAAGCCTCCTACTAATTCACCTGTTGTCAAGTCACTTTTTGTAAAGAGACTTCCTTTAAACATGTCTACTTCTCAGACCGGTACTACAAACCCAGTCAATAGTCAGAGGCAATGGTCATCTACTTTGTTCAAGCCTTTAGACATGTCAGCTATACCTGGTTACCCTAGGAAAATGCCACCTAAATATGAGAAGTGGTTGCCTAAGTTCACCGGCACTGATGCTACTAGTGTCGGAGAACACATGAGTAGTTTCTGGGCATTTTTTCAACTTCACCCCATTAGTGATACTGCTGAAGAATTGGTCATGAAGCTTTTCTCTGCTACCCTTTACGATGCTGCAAGATGTTGGTATCTTGGCCTACCTGATGGAAGCATTAAGACCATGGATAGACTTGAAGAACTCTTCCTCAGAAGGTGGAGCATCAAGGAAGACCCAAACATGATGCTCACCTGACTATATGGCATTGCCAAACGTGAGAATGAATCCATTCGGGAGTTTCATACCAGATTTGAGGCCTTACTCCAGCGAATTCCCCCAAGCCATCATCTGAAAGATGATTATCTCATTCACATTTATACTAGATATTTCAATGGCCAATTAGGGTATCTCCTTAGAGACAAATACCCTCAATCCATTCAATAAGCCCAAGAGATTGCAACAAAGATTGAAGGAAATCTTCTTTCATCCAAGATTGAGCCTTTTGCCAACCCTAGGGGGAAAATAGATGTCAAGCAGAAAAAAATACACAATGCTGAGCCCGCTTCAGATCTTTGTACCAGTATCAGTAAGCTACAAGATTCAGTAGAAAGCATCATGAAGAATCAAGAGGAAATGATGAACCGGATCGTGAGACTTGAAAAGTCCCAGACCCAGGCGCCTGGACCTCCATTCAAAGGGCCATTCCAAAAGGGGAATCAAAATTACAAACCGAAGAATGAAAATGAAGTCCCAAATACTCTGGCCTCTGTGAATGTTGTTGATGAAAACCCCTGGTGTCTGGAGTGCAGTGAAGCAAATTGGGAGAACAAGTGTCCTTGTAATGCCAGCCAACAACAAGTCAACAACTTTGACTGCTTCTCAGACTTCCCTCAGATAAATATCACTGATGAAGAACATAAAAAAGCCCTGAAGGAAGCAACCTGAACAACAAGGTTAGCCATAATCAACAACTTGGATCAAGAATCGAAAGAGAAGCTAAAGAAACAAGAGCTCCAGGTGTATAGAAGAAAGAAATTGGACCAACCTTCCACTAACCAAACAAAAAACCCACCTGTGGATGAAATCTTTCCTAAAAAATCCAATGCTGAAAGGGTTAATCTGAATTTTGATCTTAAAGGGGCATTATCCAAGATGCTTGTGACTATCCCTTTGAGAGAAGTCATCAAGGTACCATCTATCAGAGAGAAATTTGACAACTTTTTCCAAGGATCAGATGGACTATTGAAGGATGGAACTATTGGTTGTATCTAGAATATACCCATAACTACAACCTATGAGAAAAAGTCTAGTGATTCCATCAAAGATGATGAAGCATGTGACAAAAATGGGCCGACTCCTCATAAATGTTCTCCAGAAGATACGCCTTTTGCAAAAGAGGAAAATTCGAGTCAAATTGAATGGCCCACAAAATAAGAATACCAACAACTCATTGGCGATCTCAACGCTCAAAAATCAGAGACTGTGAAAATACTAAAGAAGGTGGAAAATGATGTGCGGATCCATCCTTCACAGCAGGAAATCTTCGTAGCAGAATCCCACCCACCTCCCTCTACACAATACACCAGGGCTATTCAAGGAACAACCAATTTTAAAGTCAAAGAGTACAAGGACGGAGACATGGTTTGGATGTGGGATGCCAATAAAGGGAAGCCTACTAATATCAAAGAAGACAATCGTTTTTGGCTTGGCCCTTTTAAGGTCGGGATAAAGTCAATTAATGACTCCTATTACCTGTCTACACTAGAGGGAAGAAGGCGCACAGTGCCCGTCAGCGGGCATCTCCTCAAATCCCACCAGAGTGGGGTAACCTGACTCCACAGGTGAAGTATAGGTAGGTAGGCATTTCCGTGTATTATACCATCTGCATTTATTGTTTGTTTCCCTTATATATGCATCTTGATTGTTTTATCTCATATATATACATGTATTATTTTGCGGCGTGGCAACACCACCCCACCTTTTGTCACTGATGCTTTCTTGTCAAGTGTGAGCAGGTCTACAAGTTTATGCCAAATATTGTTGAGGTTCTCATGCACTCTACGGTGAACACATGTCCCCGAGTTGGAGCTAGATGTTATCCCTGATATCTAGGGATAGCTACGAGATCATGTCTCGAGGCCCACACATCCTAGACATAGAGTACCGAGAGAAGGATTGACCTGAGCATGGCCCTAAAGGTCCCATCCTTCTTGTTCTTCACCAGATTTGTCCTGTCAGAAGCAACAACTTCCATCACCATCAGCTTGGACTTGCATCAGAGAGGACTCTTGCTCCATGAGGTAATTGGTCCAAGGTATCATGGTATGTGTCATGTTTGATTGTTATAACCTTCTTATATATGCATTAGGTTCCTGTCATTTCTAATAACTACTTGGATCTTACACTAATCCACTTGAACATTGTTGGGGTGATTGATGGGGTCACTTAGCAAGCTTTTATTCATGGGTTTTGGTTAGCCACCAAAGGGTATTTGTAGAGCCATCGTCTGCTCCCACCATTCTATCATTTTTCATCTTATCTCCCACACATCTATCCCATTCCCCTAGTCCGGCCATTAGGATGACCTTTTTAGGGTTTCACGTTGTCTTGTGGGAAGAAGGGGCTAAAGGCCCAGGGGGCAAAAGCAACTTGTAAGAGATAAAATCCATAGGAAATAAAACCTAGAGATGCTTTGCCCAGGGATCCCCGAGAAGGCAATAAAAATCTTATCGATAAAAGACTGAAGGGACCCTAAGAAAATAATAACACAAGACCTAACCAAGAGGATGGGAGGTCTCATCACGAGCCGGCCCATTATGTTCATAGGTATCCGACAGTATGACATTGCCACTATCTGGTCATGACACCAGGGCAGTGACCTTGGGTTGCATGGCCAAGGGAAAGGGGGTCTCATCACGAGCCAACCTTATCATTTATGTGAAGATACCAATCGGTAACATTGTCATCTCCGGTCACCATGCCAAGGCAGTGTCCTCTGGTCAGACCTTGAAGTAAAAAATAGAAATAAAAGCAATAAATGAAAAATAAAGGCAATAAAGGGCTTGGAAAAAATGCATCCATGACGGGTACAGCTCGCCTCCTACAAAGGCACCCACAGACAACACCTTCCCTTGGTATTACTGTGACTGGACATCCCTAGACCATATCACCTCATAAAACATGGCTTGAATGATCTTCTGAGGAAACTTTCCTTCTCTTATGGGTATTATCCCAATAGGTTATTCTGTTGATCTTCTTTAGCTTTGTATAATAGATATGTGTAATGTCTTTGAGCTCTTAGATGATATGCTAGGGATTTCATGCATGTATTTTATAAATTTAATGATGAAATATGATTGACATTTCTATGATCCCGAGGACCGATGATCCCATGGAGGGCGTAGTCTTTGATGTGTAGGACCATACCTGGTGGACAGGTACCAGTGGACCGGTACACATGGGGATATGATTAGCTCGGACCTCCATGGGGCTGAAGAGCCCATCAGATGGTTGCTAGGATGGCAGAGGTAGGACAACGTTGTGATGAGCCATTGCATGAGAAAGAGGAAGGATGTCCTTACCAAGGACACTTTGGCAGAGCCCGACCTAGGGTGGATCACCCACTACAGATGGGACGATTGCTTTTGATGGACAGGACGTCACCTGAGGCAGCTAGATGTTTTTTTGGACCATGTGGCAGTGTGCTGGGGTCATTTGGCATGTGTGGCAGCTTGGAGAAGCCCTAGAGGGGCCAACGTTCTGCTTCCTAGATGCTGATCTTGCCCAAAAAGGGCCAATGTCTCCCTCAGAGGGGCCTGACGTCTCCCTTTTGAGCTCATATTGCAACATTTTTAGTATTTAATGTGACAAACAGTGTAATATTGTTAGTCAGCCTTGTCGGCTGTTTTAAATGACCTATTTTGTAATTAAAGGTCATTAGGATGATATAAATAGAGGACGTTGCCTCTCATTTTTAACATAACACAACTCACTCTCTTG
>ML786071.1:40169-77581 GCA_009831015.1 Picea engelmannii | reverse complement strand
CTCATGCAAAACTTCTTGAATGAATGGTTGTAGGTTAAATCTCTTACATTTATGGTTACATTGTTATTATTTTTCTTAATCATTGAAACCCTAGGTAGCAAGCACACAAGTAGGTCCTTGCTATATGTCCCCATGGTAGAAAACTTGTTTTAGCCATTGATTAAGGAGAATATAGCCTAGTCATTGTTACACTAGTTCCCCTTTTTCTGAGTTAGCTTTTGAACACAAGTTGAAGAAAGAAGATGTCCTAGGCCTAATTAATTTTACACCTAGGGTTTTGACTTTTAGGGTTTGAAGGGCCTTGCTCTTGCAACACTTTTCATCCCTAGACTTATGTTTTAAAGCTAGCCGTTTTGCCAAGTATTTTTAAGAAAAGAGGGAGGAGCATGAGGCCTTGCTTAAGCAACACCGGAATGAGCCTCCTCCCCTTAGGGTTTTGACTCTATGGCCCTACCATTGTAGCACTATAGAGCCTAACTCTCCCATCCTTAGATTTAGATTTTCCCGAGACCTAGCCTTCATTTCTGACTCCATAATACCCTAAGGCACTAGTCTAAATCTCCAACGTTGAGTTTCTTGTACCAAAACAAACCTTTCAAAATTCTTAAAATTGAAACCCTAACTAACCCTAACGTCTCACTAACCCTAATTTGATGATGACATCATGCCTCTTTTAATATTTTGGTTGATGTAAGATGTTGTGGCATAGTCATCTAAGTGATAGACATTGAAGAGTTGATAATTTCCATTAGCTTATTTGCAAAACATCCACCTCTTTGTCTACCAAGCTAACACTAGTAGAAAGATGACGTCACCTCTAGTAAGCCTAGTGATGCAACACTCTTGTCATATATGATCCTTTGATGATATTTTATGCTAATTCAGAGATTGATTGTATACATTGAATATTATATCATTTCCGGTATTTATTGAGAAGTAATATTATATGCCATAGTCATTTTTTGCAATCATTGACTTCATCAATAATTACTGCTATTTATGCTCATGTACATTAAATGCTGATAGTCATTAATTTATGAAGTACTAACCACTGTTGCACATTTTAGCTTTATTGTTGCCTTATCTCGCAAACAGGTGCCTATACTATCTTTATCTTGACTATCTTCTCGACGGTAATCTATGAAAGGGAAAACTTACCTTGATCCTTTAACCCTTTTCCTTTCAAAACCCTAGATTGCCAGGGACGTCTCCCTTGGGATTAGCCACCCTAAATAGAAAGAGCCCCACATTGAGGTGACACTGGGTGGGGAAGCTCCTGTTATGCCAGTTTGATCCTTACTTTTCATAGCTACCTGACCTAGACTACAAACTGAGTGATAACAAGACCAAATGATAAGGATTAAATGGAATCTGAAAGCTACCCAAGATAGGAAGAAAAGTTACACTAACAGTAACAGAACCCATAGACAATTCAAAGTGGGTGACCATGTTTTCCTGAAAGTGAGGGCTAACAGGAGTTCCCTGAAGTTGGGAAGTTGCGCCAAATTGGCAGCAAGATTTTGTGGGCCATTTGAGATCCTAGAAAGGATTGGGCCAGTTGCATACATGCTTGCATTGCCTGCATCTATGATTGTACATAATGTGTTTCATGTATCACTACTTAAGAAAGATGTACCTGATGCTAATCATGTTATCGATTGGAATGTGATTTAGGTGGAACCAGAGGGTGTCCTGCAAGTGCATCATGTGCGCATATTGGACAGGAAAAGCAAACAGATCTGAAATCGAGCTATAGAGATTATAAAGGTCCAGTGGAGCTGGTACGGTCCTAAGGACGCGACATGGGAGCATGTAGATGCTATGTGGGGAGAGTACCCACATATTTTTGAAAATTTTGAAAGGCTTGCAGAGACAGTGTAAATTGCACTAAGGACAGTGCATAAATAAGGGGAGGGGAATTGTAGTGTCCCCAAGGCTAATCCATGTCATAGATCATGTTCTGAAAGGAATTGTAATTATGTTTTATAGGCTGGTGAGCCAAGTTTTTATAAGCTGGTGGCTTATGTGTTTTTTAGGCTAGGGAGCCTAAGTGTTGAAGGCCAAGAGCCTGTTGTTGTATATGTAATCATGTAGAAAAATTAATAAAAAATTGTAAACACTGCCAGGTGCAGACCGACCACGATGAATGAGTGAAGGGGGACTAAGTATCCATAGAGAGGGAAAGGAATTAGAGGCTGCAAGGTGGGAAAAGGGGCTAAGTGTTTAGCCTAGGGGACTTAAGCCTGGGAATAATATTTTATTATTATTCCAAAAGAATATGTGTCATTTATATTTTTATCCTAAGTTCCTGACTAAGGGAAGGTGATGCGTGCTAGTGGAACGCATGCAGTCTCCAGGGCGACAAGTGTCGACCCCTGGTGCATGCGAATAAAACGACCAGGGTGGACCGTGAGGGGGTTCCCTCTCCCATTTGATCGAACTGCCTGAGCGTGTACGGGATCTGAGCAGTACAACTAACCTGAGTTCTGCAGAGAACCTTTGTGCATCTCTATGATTCAAAAATCCTGTGTCTGGCTTTGAGAAAACCTGTGTATACCTCCATATTGAACCAGAAGCCTGTGATCGATTTTGAAAGAGCCGGATTCACCTCTGTTCTGAATTGAAGAGCCTGTGTGGTGTCTGAGAATTCATTTGCATCCTCTATCTGAAATGGAACTTGTGCATAAAGCCTCTTCCCTAAAGCCATGACCATGAGATCATTTTTCCATTTCTGAACCTGTTTTGAGGAATCTTTTGTTTGTATTTCCGTGGGTAATTGCAACTGTGCAGTGCGGTACTGCGTATGGCTTGTGATCAATTGTGAAACACTCTCTCCATGTGAGAGGGGTGTTTGAGCTTGGATGAACAGGTGGTTTTCCCTGTGAGTGTCTCTCTCTAGGTGAGAGAGTGCGCAGAGGAAGGAGAGGACTCTTGGAATGAACCATGTAGCTGCCACAGAGCCCAGAGACTTCTGGTCCGGTCTATTGCTATAACCCAAGGCAAGGGAGGTTAGTAGCTGAAGGACTATCCAGGTGACAGAGAAAATGTATACTCCTAGGGTGGAACAGGCATGTGGGGAATGAGGGTCTGTGGGCAGTGAGCGTGAGTGGTTCTTGGAAGAGAATTCCTTCCTCGTGACTGTGTGTTTTCCCTGTAACCTCAGCCTAGCCTAGGATTACTTTCCTTGGGGTGGAGCTTAGTCCTAGCTCGGGGGTGACCTACTACTGAGCTAATGAGCAGTGTGGTCTAAGGCTGGGAGGTTCGTGGAAGGCCTACACCTGGTTGGTGGAATTACCTTAGTTTCAAGATAAGTATCAATTTATGTTAAATGTTATGTTTTGCATGCCTGTGTTGATTATGTTATCATGAATTCTTCTATGTGTATTAATTAATATTAAATTCTAATGATTTTTAATTATAGCAGTAAATGATATGTTTACTCTGAGCTTAAATGTATTTCTTTGTTTTAAATGCATGTGATTAATTGTGAGTGAGAATGTTGTTATTTTGCATAGTAACACCTACACAGTAGTGAGTGAAAGAGGTGCTACAGGAGGGAAAGGGTCTACAGAGCTAGGAAGTCCCATAGCTTCCTTAACCCCCTTACAGTCCGCTTTTGGATTCCCACAGACAGGAGCCCTATTTGTTGATGACCTCATCTCTATCCCCACAGATGAGATTCCTCCTTCTGATTATTTTTTCAGCAGAAAAAGGAAGGTTGTCCCAAAACAGGAGATGTATATAAAGGAGGGGAGTATGGTAAAAAATCATGAAGTCTTGATAGATGGACAAAAGTTGGAGGAGGAGGATTTCTCTACAGAGATAGCAGGTTCCATGGGAGCCATGGCAACAACACATTTTTTTACCGTGGAAAACATGAGAACGAGGATAAAGAAGAGTAATAACATGATATTTCAATTACAAGATCAGTTAAAGAATGATGAGAAGAACATCAGAGAAGAGGTGAATAAAATCTTGGACCAGATTAGGGCTGCCAAAAGGCTAGAAATTCAATTACTTAAATTAAGCCTAGACGAAATGAATAAGAAGATACAAGCAAGTCTGGTGTAGGTTTCTCAGTAAAAGGAGCATGCTAAATAGTTAAAGACTAGGTTAAATTTGATGGAAGGTCGGGTTATAGATTTAAAGGATTTCTAGACCCTCTCACTGGAAACTCATACAGGGATAGAAGCCGAGCAGCAGGGACTGATCCCCAAAATAGGGATCATCTAGAATTACCTTCAAGAGGTAAGCGAATATCTTCATAATATTATTTTACTATAAAAGGAAGCTAAAGAAGCTAGGAATACTTTCCAGAAAGCGGTTGCATGTTCAGGAAATAAAGAGGCGACAAAAAATATAAATCTCTCTGTCACAAAACAAATAAAAGGAGACATCATGCTCAAGGTATGGGAAACAAATATGTCTAAGAGCAAGAAGATATTCAAAGAAATCAAAGATGATTGTGAAGGAATCCTCGATTCTTTGGATAAGCAAGCATTAGGGATTGAAAAATATGACTGCTTCGAGTCACTGGGGAAGATAAACATTGAAAAGCAACAGTTGGACTGCAAAGAAGGTTTGAAGAAGATTTAGACTGAAATTTTACAATTGGAAGAAATTGATGTCAACCTAATAAGAAGATGATTGGTACAACCCAGTTTAAAATTGCAGGCGATCAAGTTTTTCAACCAAGGTTTTGAAGACTGGTTCCCAAAGGTACAAAGAAAGTTCTATTTGTTTGAGACTAAAGATCTTCCAACACCTCTTAGAAACTTTGTATGCTTTTTGAAGAAATGTATTGAATGTGTAGCATCAAAGGAAGGAGAGACTTCAACTAAGAAATGAAGATCGTTTGGAAACTCATACTATTGAAATGATAGAAAAACAAAAGTTAATCGTGCAACAGTTAAAGTTGCAGTTTTGTAAATACTTTTCTCCTAGGAAGTAGAAGATTGTAAACCATCAAGTATGGATGACCTTGTATAAATACAGGAAATGAAGACTAAAATAAGGGCTTTTTATCTCTCTGAAAAAATATTGTTGACGAAATAATTTTGAAGAAACTCTAAATTAATAGAAATGCAGATTGAGGATTCCATATCTTGTCACCTCTGAGTTATGTGTTTCCCTGTCACTTCATCTTTCTTACACATGTTTAATTAATGAATGCTTAACCACAGTTTAGTACAAGCTCTACTGTGAAAATTATTATTTTTTGTTATTTCAAATCATTTACAGTTTTTCCTCTGCATCAGTTATCAGCAGATACAAGACCTATAGATGCTTAGATTTCAACATCATATGCTTCATTAATATTTTTATCATTTCCTAATCTTCTGTTACAATGTGAGATTCCTCTGAAATGGATGCCTCATTTTTCTAATAGCTTTATGTTTTTATCTATATCATGCATATTTCATTTCTTTAAAATTTAACTCAGATACAAGAAAAGGCCTACAATTTGATCTAATTATTTATTTATGTTTTAACATCATTCTTGTTACGTTGTGGAATAGAGATAATCAGCCTAAAAAGAAAGCACATAATCTTATCCTTATTTACTTTCCATCTTCATGACAGTACCAGTTGCAAGGAATCCTAACAATGAGCTCAGTCTCTTGGATCAAACCAGAATTGCTCTAAATTTATTTATCAGTATTTTACAAACAACAAATAACTGTGTTGACTTAGAACATTCATGGGCAGCAATTGATAGAGATATCAATATCCAAAAAAATTGGGAGTTTCAACAGAGACAGTTGAGAAACCAACAATATCCTTTACCTTTTTATTAGTATTTATTATATTCTTATCTCTCTCTACCTTTTTTGGATGCCTTGACAGTATACTTTAGAGCCTTAAAGTATAAACTCGGGAACAACATCTTTTTGGCACCATTGGCGGGGAGCGAAGACACACAAATTTTACCTGGGAAGAAAGACATTGACATTTTATTTCTTTGATAGTGAAAAACGAGAGAAAAACCTTCTAAGGCTACCTTATCTTTCACTTAGCGACTCCACGATAAGTAAAGTGGCTTTTAGCCGAAAGAATATCAGAAAGAACCCTGACAAAAAGCAGACTTCATCAATTTTTTATCCAGATTTTTTTTTAAAATCAAGCAGATCTTTTAAATGGCCTACCTCTTTGAAAAATGAGATTGGTAAACCTGATTTTACACAGCCAAACAATAAGTATCTACTTGAAATATCAAATACTGCACCTCCTAGTGAAGACCAATCTACCTATGGAACTGCAATGCTAGAACTCGATCTAGTTCTACCTGATTATAAAACTGAGACTTTCTCACTTGTTTCTCTCACTCACAAACATACAAGATCTATTTCACCTCCCTTTTTGATCGACACCTTTTGTTTTCCCGAAATCTGGATCCCTACTCCCCCATACTCCGACAAATATCCAGTATATTCGCCCTGTGAGTCTAAAGAAGCAAGTCCACTTTTTCCTAGTCCTCCTTTATCAACTTTTTTGCACATTAATAACCTTTTTTTTGAAACCTTTCTACCATATCCAAACACATCTGAAAGGGTCCCACATCCATGTAAATCCCCCCCTTTTAATCTCCTAGTCCTAGTCTCCAAACCATCAATGGCAGCAGCCGAAGGAGGTGGGGCTGGAGGTAACGTTGTAGGTGGTGTTGGAGGACAAGGTGGTAAAGTACCACTCCATGGAATATTTGATAACGTGGCTTCTAGATATGCCCCTTTATTCCTCTCGGTTCCTCTCCATGATATCCCCTAAAATTACATGAAAAATCTCCCAAAATTCACAGGGGAAGATGATTTAACCGCACAACAACACATCAATTCCTTTGACCAATTTGCTGACATCCTAGGACTTGATCATGAAGATGTCTACTCCAGACTCTTAGTACAAACTTTCGAAGGGCAGGTTATAACCTGGTTCCGAGGCTTACCAGTGGGATCTTTAAGGTCATACGATGAGCATGAAAGTGATTTCATCAGACAATGGGGAGAAAGGAAAGATCACCTCTATTATCTGACTGAATTCGGGGCTCTTAGAAAGAAAAATTATGAATTAGTTCTTGAGTTCACCCAAAGGTTTAATAAATTGTATAATAAAATTCCCATCGAGGTCAAGCCTTCTCAGCCTGCAGCGAAAGTAACTTTCACTGGAGCTTTCGACCCTGATTTTTCCCTACTATTAAGAGAGAGGAGATCAATAGACCTCACCAAGATGCAAGGTGATGCCCTAGAAATTGAATCAAATATGATGGCTTCAGGAAAGCTAAAAGCCAAAATGAAGACTGGAAACAAAGAAACCAGAAGGTATATAGAACAAGGAGGATCTTCTGGATCAGGAAGATCTTCAGGAGACAAAATGGACGACATGGCTAGAATAATTAAAGAACTGTCTAATAAGATTTCGAAAATGGAATTAGATCAAACAAAAAATGACCATTTTCCTAGAAAGGATTTTAAAAGGAATCTCAATCCTCAACCTCAACAGAGACATATTAAAAATGAGGATCAAAAAATCCAAACCCCCTTTAAGAGTGAAAACTTTAAGGAGGGGAAGACCTTGAAGATTTCGAGGAATTAGAGGAAGATATAAAAAATCTGGGCGATGATGATCCACAACCCTATTTATTGAGATAGGATTATGAAAAATCCTTAAATAAAGAAAATATATTGGAAAATGACATAAACAACATTACTTCTGAAGATTTGACCTACCAGGGTATTGCAGATGGTATAATGGTCGAGCTTCACCAAAAGTACAATCTAAGGCCTATAAATAGGAATCTCGCAATCTCCCAAACGAAAAAGATCTTGTCGAGAGACGAGACAGACGCAACGGTTTCAAAAAATTATGAAAATCATACTAAAAAAACTAACATCATGGACACACAACCTACCGAGACTAAGTCAGTTGAAACACCCACAGTCAAAACACAGAAATCGAAAGCTCCTACAACTGAAACAAAACCTTCACCACAAAAGAAAGTTGATAAGAAGGGGATCGAAGCCCAAACCATAGAGAATGAAAAAATTGTGTGGAATTTTAATCTGGAAAATGAAATCAATAAAATCAAGATCCCCATACCTCTTGTCGAGCTAGCAAAAAACCCAATCTACAGAAAACAAATTGCTAAGATGATTAGTTTTTCAGAAAATGAAAGCCAGGCTGATGTTATAAACTTAGAAGATGACAAACCTAATATATTTTTCAGCCCACATTTCAAAGGTGCAAAAGACATTGTCGCCCCTTTCTATATCACTCTAACTGTCTTCAATCGCCTACTACATAATTGCATGTTATATTCTAGAGCTTCCCACAATGTAATTCCTAAATACATTATGGATAGACTGGGTCTTGAAATCACCAGGCCTTATGGATATTTATATTCATTCAATTCAAGAAAAGTTAAATGTATAGGCATGATTAAAAACTTGGTCATAAATCTTTCACAGATACCTGCGAAAAATATCCTAATGAATGTGGTGGTTGCCAATATTCCTCCGAAGTATGGTATGTTGTTATCCAGGTCATGGGGTACCAAGCTTGGAGGCTCTCTCCATCTTGACATGACATATGCTATGATTCTAGTTTTTGGAGGTCAATTCACGCGCCTATACAGAGAAACTAGGTTGGCATTCATGGTAAGTGATCCACACAACCTGAATAACTACCCTGTATATATTGCGGATCAAGATTTAGGTAATTTTCTTTATCCATTGATAATTATATTGATGTAGGTATAGATGAAATTTGTACAGAAGAGCAAACAAAAAAAGAAAAAAACAAAAAGGATGTATATAGCACTGGTGTGTGGAAGATGTTTTTTGACGGCACTTCGTCCTACTTTGGGGCTAGAGCTGGAGCACTCCTTGTGGCTCCTGATAATCAATTTGTAATCCCCTTTTCCTATAGGCTACAATGTAATGTGGACCACACAAATAATGTATGCGAATATGAACCCTTAGTGTTAGGGCTAGAAGCCGCTAGGAGAATGAAAATAAAAGAACTTGAATTCTTTGGTGACGCCGAGCTAATCATAAAACAGGTAAACCGACAGTACCAATCCAAACATCTTAGGTTAAGGTATTACAAGAATTGCGTCTGGGATTTGATCGAAAATTTCTTCTCCTCTGTCAAGGTTCACTACATTCCAAGAACCGAAAACCTACAAGCTGATGTGTTAGCCAAAGTAGCCTCAACATTCACACCCCCCACTACTTTTAAACTGAAGTACCATATAAAAATGAAACACAGACCTTCCATACTGAATAACACACAACATTGGAAATTTTTTGAGAATGATGAACAACTTCGCAAATTTTTAGAATCAATAGACGAGTTTTCCGAAACGCATGCCAACCAAGAAAACCAAAATGATCTTATTTGGATCATGCAGGAAGGAGAAAACCCCCACAAGTTCCATGATAAAATCGCTAACCACTGTATGCTTTTTTTAAAAACTAACCAGATCCCTAAGGGCCTGATTCTTTTGTAAAGGTTTTTTAACCAGGATGACATCCCTCTAAAGTCCACCTTGCATCCTTAGCCAAAGAAGGTGGAGGATTGTGATATTGGTACTAAAGAAAAGCCTAGGTCAGTGAATTTATCCAAGTACCTGTCCCCAGAAACAAAAATTAAATATGTTGAGTTTCTTAGACAATATAAAGATGTTTTCTCTTGGTATTATGATGAAATGAGAACTTATGACACTTCTATAATTGAACATAAAATTCCTTTGAAACCTGGTGTCAAACCTTTTAAGCAGAAACTCAGACAGATAAACCCTATGTTACTGTCGGTGGTAGAAAAGGAATAAAAAAACTCATTGACACTAAAATCATCGTCCCACTAAGATAATTTGAGTGGGTGGCTAATTTAGTCCTAGTAAGAAAGAAAAATGGTGAAATCAGACTATGCATTGATTTTAGAAACCTCAACCGATCATCACTCAAAGACAATTACCCATTGCCTGAGATGGACCACATTTTAGAGAAAGTATTTGGAGCTAACAAAATGTCAATGATTGATGGTTTTTTAGGTTACAATCAGATCACAATACACCAAGATGATAAGGAAAAAATGGCTTTCACTATCCCTTGGGGTACCTTCATGTATGATAAAATGCCTTTCGGCTTGATGAATGTAGGGGAAACCTTCCAGTGAGCCATGGACATTGCCTTCATGGGCGAGAGAGATAAATTTGTTGTTATCTATCTCGATTATCTAACTATTTTTTCAAAATATGATGCAGAACAACTCGTGCACTTGAAGCAAACCTTCGAGAAATGTCGTAAATTTGGTTTTTCCCCCAATCCCAAAAAATCTCATTTCACTACGCAAGAAGATAATCTATTAGGTCATATAGTGTCTAAATATAGAATCGAAATAGATCCCAAAATAATTGAAGCAATAGATACTATAAAAATCCCTAGAAATATAAAAGAAATTCAATCTTTCTTAGGAAAAATAAATTTCTTGAGAAGATTCATCCCTAACTTCGCTGAAATTGTGAAGTTGATCACAGATATGTTGAAAAAGAACAGTGAGATGAGGTGGAAAAGTGAATCCAAAGAATCTTTTCAATGAATCAAGAAAGTTATCAGCGAAGCACCAGTCTTGGCAAGTCTTGATTACACAAAAGACTTTCCGATTTTTTCCTTCGCTTCCGAATGCACTATCACAGCTGTACTGTTATAGAAAAGAGAAGAAGGCTTTGAACAACCCATTGATTTTTTCAGTAAAAGTTTGAGAGATGCTAAGTTGAAATATAATATACTAGAAAAACAAGCTTACGCAATGGTCAAGGCTCTCAAGGCCTTCAGAACATATGTATTACACTCGAAGATCATAACCTATGTCCCTACAAGCTCTGTTAAAGATATATTGGTTCAGCCGGATAGTGATGGCAGAAGAGACAGATGGCTAGCTAAGATTAAGGAGTTCGATCTGGAAGTCAAACCAACAAAACTCATCAAGGGCCGAGGTATGGCTAAATTACTAGCCGAATCAAACTTCCAGGCACTCGAAATAAACCAGCTACAAGAAGACGAGGGTTTTCTAGAAATTAATGAACTCGATATTGCTACAGCTACAATTGAGATTGAAGACAGTTTTTCTTCTTCAGTCTGGTACCGTGATATTGTTTCTTAACTACTGACCCTTCAATGTCCCAGTGAACTAACCCCATCTAAATCCAGGACACTGAAGCTACATGCTATAAAATATTGTATTATAGATGAAAAATTATATTGGAAAGATCCCCTGGGTTTCTTGCTGAGTTGTTTAGTAAAGACTGAAACCGAAAAGGTAACACCAAAGTCCAAACTTGTACTCCCTGTCAGTTGTTTATAGGTAAACAGAAATTCCCAGCTTTACCTCTAGTTTTAGTGAAAACCGAAGCTCATTTTCAACAATGTGGCCTTGATTTCATCGGATAAATTCATCCACATTCTAGCACCCAACACAAGTGGATTCTAACTGCAATGGACTACTTTACTAAGTGGGTGGAAATTATTCCCACGATAAGCACAACTTAATCAGTGGTAATCAATTTTCTGGAAGAAAATATTCTATCCAGATTTGGCTGTCTTTGAAAGATAGTCATCGATAATGTGCAAGCGTTTAAATCGATGGCTATGATAAGCTTCTGCCAAAAATTTAACATCATATTAGGACACTCCACAGCTTATTATCCACAGGGTAATGGTTTAGCTGAGTCATCTAATAAAAGTTTGACAACTGTGATAAAAAAAATCTTGACTGAGAACAAGAAAGCATGGCATACCCATTTGAAATACGCTTTATGGGCCAATAGGATAAGTACCAAAAGGTCAATTGGGATTTTCCCTTTTCAGATGGTATATGGAACTGATGTCATTTTACCAATCAATCTTGCTCTGCCAGTGATGAAACTTTGGCATGATTCAAGCGAAGAACCTAACAACATTACCAGAAGGGTAAATCAGTTGGTCGAAGTTCAACAAAATAGAGCCGAAGTAAATGAAAAGTTGTGGAGATATCAGGATAAAATGAAGACTTTATTCGATAAAAAAACTAAGGATATATATTTCCTCCCTAGAGATCTAGTGCTAAAATGGGAATCCATAAGAGAAAACACTGGCAAACATGGCAAGTTTGATTCGATCTGGTCTGGCCCTTATAGAGTCTCAGCCTCAGAGGGAAAAAATGTTTTTCATTAAAAAATCTCAATGGATACATTCTGAGCACCCCTGTAAATGGGTGATACCTTAAACACTACATGCAGTAATATGTTTCCAAACTCTCATTGTACATACTAGTTTGTTTTCATGTTTTTTGTATAGTTACATCGCTTTCAGTAAGTTTTATTCTGTTAAAAAAAAAAACATAAAACATAAATACAAAATAGTTCAAAATCTTGCAGTTCACAAGATTTGTATGAGTGTCTGACTGTTATCAAGTCATTTTATTTGCAGGAAAATCGTCAAGGACTCAAGAGATCAACTACACTAAAAGGGTAATCTGCATGAATAATCATGACAAATCTTTACCAAAAAGGTAATAAGTAAACAGTCTTCTGGCTGTAAATACAACGAACTACTAAGGTATGAACTCTGACCTGGGAACCTGAGTTAAAAATGTCCTAAGAAGTAACAATGAACGAGACACTAAATTTCACGACAGTTAAGGTAAAAAAAAATAAAAAAATAATAGTCATTGGCACTCCTAAGTTTCCAAGGTTCTCTCACCTTTTCCCTTTAATCACTATCAAGCTTACTCTTCACCCAACCCTGACTTTTTTCCCATTAGTCTCTTTAAAAAAAAAGAGAGAGAGAGAAAGAGAAAAGGAAAAGGTCCCATCTTAATTTCGAAAACGTGCAGACTAACTTTCAAAGAAAGGATAGGTAAAATTCTATGTTTCTCCTAAACTTTGGTTGAACCAGAAGTATGTCTGGGCTAATCCTAAGCTTTTTAGTCATTCTAGCGGAAATAAAATGATTGTTTTCGCTCAAGGGAAGTCCCTAAAAAATATTAATAAGGTTTCCCCAAGATTCTCCATAAAGTTAAAGTGTCTGAGGGCCCAAAGAAGATTAATCCAGAGCTATTTAAATAAGTTGACAGACCTTTGCTGTAAAAATAAAAATAAAAAAAATAAGCAGTATATTTTCCCTGAGTATGTTACATACTTATTGATTTCCCCCACTTCATAACAAAAGTATATATAGACAGATGGTGAAAGGAAATTCATTATTAATTGCTCCCATCTAATCTAAAGAGATGATGAAAGGAAATTCATTATATGATTTCCCTCATCTCGACATTTAAATGATAAAAATAATGAAGTGGTGAAAGGAAATTCAATGTGGAAAATCTGATTACTTCATGGGGGTACTGAATAGGCTCGCTGGTAGTGAAGCATTGTCTACATATCTGACAAGTCTTTTATACACGAATTGCATGATGCTCTAGTAATTTTTCTTCTTTTAGCTAGATTACACTCTAATATTACGGGATTCCAAACCACACTCTAAGAGTCCCTTGATGCGAATATGATCAAATAAAAACTGGTAGAATGGCTAATCTTGTTTCGATTATCTTGCACAAATATGAGGTTGGTTTTAAATCTAGGTGAGACTATCTCGATATTGTCGAATGTTTTAATATTGAAATTTTTCCAAAGTTAAGGTTGAAATATTTATCCTCCTGGTTGGGTTTTTACAACTATGTCTCGTAGACTGGAATAACTGACCCCATTTACCCAATAAAGGCATTAAGTTTGCACATTCTCCTCGTCTCACAAGCAGAAGAGGTCCCCAATTGGATCCTATGTTGAAACAAGGTTTAAACATTTTATCTATAACCTAAAACTTCGTATTTTTCTAGTATGGAGCCACCCTTAACTATAAAAAAAAAAAAAGGTTTTCTTTTAATTCGGGATTCTCCATTTCATAGAGTTGCCAATTCCAAAGCCAACAACTCCAAAATCCCGGTGTCAAAATCCCGAAAGAGGTTTCATTGAAAAGAAATAATAAGAGCGAATGTTACGAGTCCTAACACGTTCTTCATAAAGTTCCCTCTAAGTGTGATTACGTAAACCCCTAATCATAATTAATGAATCATAAATCTATCATAGTTCGGGTATCCTGTTAACAAAGCGTTTTCGAAATACAGATCCTTGAAATCCCGATTCTCAATTTCTGAAAACCAGAAATCAACTCCTCAATCTCGATTAATTAGAGTTAACACAACGATCAAACACCAAAGTTAAGCTTATCGATTTCGCAATTTGGGGGTTGTGTATGACATGTCTCTTGGGTGCGTGATCCCCGAAACTCCGAAATGCAAAATCATAAACTCTAAAACAAATTCTAAAACTTTAATAAAGTCATTCTAAAACATGATTAACAATCATTAAACTCCTTTTCGTGTTTCGCAATTCGGTGTTTCATAAAACAGTCATTTCGAAACTCCATTTTGAAATCGTTGATATATGAGAATATCTGCAATGGATGATTAAAGATATTTTGAACTTAATTGCATATCAATAAACATATCTTTGTTCATTAATAAATTAAAGTATTACCCCCTGTCTTAGTACGTTTGTTTAAAGACAATTAAATGAAATAAAGGCTTTGTATTTCGAATTTTATTCTCATTTTTACAATCGTGAACGAACTGTGTTTATCCAGGCTTATAGATTTTTTCTTTGCAAGAAGGTTTTCAATCTAGTGCGAACACTATGGAACCTAAGAGGGTACTTAAGAAAGTTGAGGGAACTACTGAAAGAATAGGTATAGAAGGAGATGTCGTAGCTGATACCTCACCCCACGCTATTGATTCTATCAAATATTGGAGGCAAATCTTCGAGAATCTAGATTACGAAATTAAGAACTTCTTGCATGGTTCTGAGAATAAAATTCAGGACATAACAGAGTTCGTACTTCACAAAATAGTAGCATGCCGACGGCTCATGCCATATAATGACATGATATATTGGCCCTTGGAGAGAGAAGACGCGAAGACATGGAGCGTTCTAGAAAGTCGTGGGGTCGTCGTTGGTTCCTTCAGGCTGGAACATATACAAGTAATGTACATGTTATCCCCTAATCCTAAGTATATTTATAATTTTGAATTCATAGACGAATTCCAAAGAAAGGAATGCTCAGAGGCAGATCAGACATACCCTGATATATTTAGAGACTGGTGGGGAGTGCCAGCGAAGTTCAGTGCCGATACTCATAGGAAATATTCCATAGCCTCACTGAATGAATACATGGTCTATGTAGCCATGATGCTTTGTAGACTCTTTGGAAATAAAATCCCCACTCATTTCCCTACAGCATGGGTGCCTCCTCTTCATGAAGAAGCTGAAAGTTTTAGTTTCAACTGGGACAAAATCCTATCAGAAAATTTATCTAAGGAGGTGACAGAGTACCAAAATGAAAAATCCAAGGGCCAACAAGTGGCATTCTATATGTCCACCTACATCATGGATGCCATATGCTTCATGAACCCTTTCCCTCTGATGAATTGGAGTTTGAATCCAACCTCCAATAAACCCATTCATGAATATTATTATAAGTTGTGGGAAGAAAATGCTAAGGATTCCTTCTACGAAATCTACCACTTCGTGGTGATTCTGGTGCACCAGATGCTATATGGTTGTGAGCCTCCTCGTATTTCTGAGTAAGTCATGGAAAATCTCAATGTCGTCGTTGATTGGTTTATAGAAGAAATTTTTTCCTACATTAGGGTTTTTGGATGTTCAATCCCTCCCCACGCACTACCAAAATCCCTCCCTGATTGACTGGTATGCAGGGAGGTGGCTCATCATATAGTAATAGGTGGCATCAGGAATGAACTAAAAGTGGCCCAAAAGAGATTCTCGCCTATTTTCCTTGTGCATATTGGGAAATATTCGCTACTCAATCTAGGGCATTCCAAGGTTGAGGCAGCCGCTTTAGGAGAGATAAAGTTGTTAAATCTTGATCACAAGAAATATGATCCCTATAAAATTGTGGGTAATCACCAAGTTAACTGCAATCTGAAAGCATATGAACATGAACAGTCCCCTTGTGATGACATGTTTAGAGGAGTTATAATTTATGACAAAGTGCTTGCCAGGTTTCAAACTTTGTCACCTGACTTGCAAAACGATTTCCTGAACTTCCAGAAACATCGAAGAAGTGGTTTACCCAGGGTATTATTAGGGGAAGCATCAACTCAATCTCTAGAGAAAGAAAATGTTCCCCCAGGCTTCGAACGGGAAGAACAGAAGAAGGGCAATCCCAAAAAAGTCCCACAGGATACGGAAAGGTCCCCACAAAACAAAGAGGCCTTACAGACAAAAAAATCAGAGACAGAAGCAGAGAGGAGGTATGGGAGACCTCCCGATTCCAGTAAGCTTACTCCCCCTTCATCACCTATTGTTGATGTCAATATGCCTAAGGCGATAGGAGGGAAAGGGTCTACAGAGCTAGGAAGTCCCATAGTTTCCTTAACCCCCTTACAATCCGCTTTTGGATTCCCACATACAGGAGCCCTATTTGTTGATGACCTCACCTCTATTCCCATAGATGAGATTCCTCCTTCTGATTATTTTTTTAGAAAAAAAAAGAAGGTCTTCCTGAAACAAGAGATGTATATGAAGGACGGGAGTATGGTAAAAAACAATAAAGTCTTGATAGATGGACAGAATTTTGAGGAGGAGGATTTCGCTATAGAGATAGCAGGTTCCATGGGAGCCATGGAAACAACAAAATTTTTTACCGTGGGAAACATGAGAATGAGGATAAACAAGAGTAATAACATGATAGCTCAATTACATGATCAGTTAAAGAATGTTGAGAAGAACATCAGAGAAGAGGTGAGTAAAAGCTTGGAGCAGACTAGGGCTGCCAAAAGGCTAGAAATTCAATTACTTAAATCAAGCCTGGACGAAATGAACCAGAAGATACAAGCAAGTCAGGTGTAGGTTGCTTAGCAAAAGGAGCATGCAGAACAGTTACAGACTAGGTTAAATTTGATGGAAGGTTGGGTTATAGATTTAAAGGATTTCCAGACCCTCTCGCTGGAAACGCATACAAGGATAGAAGCCGAGCAGCAGGGACTGATCTCCAAAATAGGGATCGTCTAGAATTACCTTCAAGAGGTAAGCGAATATCTTGATAATATTATTTTACTAGAAAAGGAAGCTAAAGGAGCAAGGAATACTTTCCAGAAAGACGTTGCATGTTCAGGAAATAAAGAGGTGACAAAAAATATAAATCTCTCTGTCATAGAACAAATAAAAGAAGACATCATGCTCAAGGTATGGGAAACAAATATGTCTGAGATAAAGAAGATAGTCAAATAAATCAAAGATGATTGTAAATGAATCCTCGATTCTTTGTATAAGAAAGAATTAGGGATTGAAAAAGATGACTGCTCCGAGTCACTGGGGCAGATAAACATTGAAAAGTAGCAATTGGACTGCAAATAAGTTTTGAAGAAGATTCAGACTGAAATTTTACAATTGGAAGAAATCAATGTCAACCTAATAAGTAGATGGTTGGTACAGCCCAGTTTAAAATTGCAGGTGATCAAGTTTTCCAACCAAGGTTTTGAAGACCGGTTCCCAAAGGTACAAACAAAGTTCTATCTGTTTGAGACTAAATATCTTCCAACACCTCCTAGAAAATTTGTCCATTTTCTGGAGAAATGTATTGAATGTGTAGCATCAAAGGAAGAAGAGACTTCGACTAAGCAATGAAGATCGTTTGGAAACTCATACTATTGAAATGATAGACAAACAAAATTTAATCGTGCAACAATTAAAGTTGCAGTTTTGTAACTACTTTTCTCCTAGGAAGTAAGAGAATGTAAACCATCAAGTATGGATGACCTTGTATAAATACAGGAAACAAAGACTAAAATAAGGGCTTTTCGATCTCTCTGAAAAAGATTGTTGACGAAATAATTTTGAAGAAACTCTAAATTAATAGAAATGCAGATTGAGGATTCCAGATCATGTCACCTCTGAGTTATGTGTTTCCCTGTCATTTCACCTTTCTTACAAATGTTTAATTGATGAATGCTTGACCATAGTTTAGTACAACCTCTATTGTGAAAATTATTATTTTCTTTATTTCAAATCATTTACAGTTTTTCCTCTGTATCCATTATCAACAAATACAAGACCTGTAGATGCTTAGATTTCAACATCAAATGCTTCATTAATATTTTTATCATTTCCTAGTCTTCTGTTACAATGTGAGATTCCTATGAAATGGATGCCTCATTTTGCTAATAGAGTTATGTTTTTCTCCATATCATGCATATTTCTTTTCTTTAAAATTTAACTCAGATACAAGAAAAGGCCTACAATTTGATCTAACTATTTATTTACGTTTTAACATCATTCTCGTTACGTTGTGGAATAGAGATAACCATCCTAAAAAGAAAGCACATAATCTTATCCTTCTTTACTTTCCATGTTCATGACAGTACCAGTTGCAAGGAAGCCTAACAACGATCCCAGTCTCTTGGATCAAACCAACATTTCTCTAAATTTATTTAACACTATTTTACAAACAACAAATAACCGGGTTGACTTAGAACGTTCATGGGCAACAATTGAGAGAGATATCAGTATCCAGGAAAACTGGGAGTTTCAATAGAGACAGTTGAGAAACTGACAATAGCCTTTACCTTTTTATCAGTCTTTATTCTATTTTTAGCTCTCTCTACCTTTTCATATGCCTTGACGGTATACTTTAGAACCTTAAAGTATAAACTCAGGAACGACACCCTCGATGAAGGATTTGATCTGATGTTAAATTTTTCCCATGAGATACTAGCCAAATAAAGGTTGTCACTTTGGGCCACGTGTTCAACTTCCAAAGTTTTGCCCAGATATCCTACAAGGGGACTAAGGCATGACTGGAAACTAGGGAGGAAGCTTATTTGAGATTAGAACACCCCATAGGTCAGTAGACCCATATTATCTTATACAGAAGATTAGGGACTCTGATTTTCCTACTAAAAATCTCTAACTATAGAGAGGAGAAAAATGAGCGATTTTGAAGAGGAATGTGATTTCGGTTGATGGACTAGGCTCTCCAATATGATGAGTTTTAATATATGTGATAATATTTGTAAATTTTGGCTCATTATTCATCTTAGAGAATATCTTTGAGGGTGAAGAATTTGGGATTGGACTGAAGTTAAGGAAGTTGTTTCCATGAATATTCCCAAGAGAGGGTGGATCTTGCATCTTTGACTTCCCAGAAGATGTGAGTTTTAATTAAGGATTTGTGTTTCCAAGCAACATTCTAGATTAAGAATCTAGATATTTCCCCTATCATTATGATGATATTAGAGAATGGAATGTGATTAGCATATATGTTTCTCTATAGTTCACATGAAATATCACCCTTGGATTGAATCCAACACCCCCAAGTTTTCACTCTAAGGATATTATTGAGAAGCTTTGGGTTTCTTAATGCAATCCTCATTTTATCTTGGGGAGACAGAGAGTGTTCTAGGATACTAATGCCCGTTTCCTAGCAGTGTTAGCACCTTTCCATAAAAATTCCCATTCGAGAGACTTGATAGCCTTGAGAATATGCTTGGGGGTAGAAAGGGTAGAAAATAGATAAAGTGGAATGGCTCAAAGGACCAATTTGAGAAGGATGAGCTAGCCAACAATGTTGAGGGGATAGAAGGTGCAACTAAAGAGATTTTTACCAATCCAAGAGAGGATATCTTTTAAGAAACAATTGCAAAAAAATGACTCAAGGAGAGTAACAACGAGATATTTGGACGAAAGGGAGCTTCTAGAGAATCCAAGAATGCAAGACACATGGAATTGGATAGAGAGAGGCATGTAGAAAAAAAAATGAAATTTTAGATGGTTGATGGAGGTGCTTGAAGCATCCATGAAGTCATCCAAGATTTTTTTAAAGGATTTAGCCTCTCTTGTTGATGGAATTCCCATGAACATGGTGTCATAAAAAAATTGATTATTGAAGAGGGGGGAGTCAAAGGAATGAATCAAGAATCCTTGAATCTTCTGAGAGTGTATAACAACTTTAAGAATACAACCTAGACCTTCATACATAAGAATGAAGATAAAAGGAGAAAGGGGATCACCTTCTTGGATGCCTTAGGAGGGAAAAAAATGGGTTGAGGGGTAACCATTAATCAGAAGGGAGAATAAGGATGAGGTGATGAGAACCATAATCTAGCTAACCTAAGAAGGATGAAAGAAAAAATCCAAAAGAACATCATGTATTGCCAACTCATTTTTTCAAAGGCTTTAGACATATCAAGCTTAATTAGCATTCCTAGGGATTTCGTGGTTTTTAAGGAATGGACCACCTCATGGGCCAGTATAATTCTATCCAAAATCCAATGACCTTCCATACAACCAGATTTCTCTAGGGAAATTAGGAGATGCATGAGAGGTTTAAGGTGTAAGGATATGATTAGACAATAGAACAAAATTTATTAGGGTCAGTCACTTTCTCCTTCTTAGGGATCATAATCAGAAAGGTTCCATTACGAGTAGGGAGGACACTAGCTATTTTATGAGATTCGACAACAAGATCCTAGAAATATTGCTTGACCACATGCCAACAATGGTGGAAGAAATCTAAGGTGAAGCCATCCAAACCTATAGACTTCCATGGGGCCATGTTCATGACAAAAAATTCAACTTCATCCAGGTAGATGGGTCTCATAAGACAATAAATGTGGTCAGTAGTGATCAATCGGGGAATGTGATGGGAAATGGATTGAATAACGACAAAGCAATCTTGTTGTGGTTCAGTTAACATAGAATGGAAAAAAGAGACTAGCCCTTGCTCTATATTCTGATGAGAGGTGAGTTTGTTACCTTGAGAATAAATTGTTTGGTTAATTTGATTGGCATTCCATCATTGAATCATTAATCTATTCAAGAATTTGGTTTTGTGATGACTTTCCTTAAGAAATTGAACATGAGATTTCTACCTCCATAAAATTTCATCGTGACTCTGTCTTTCCTCAATCTGGGAAGAGAGATCATTTTCTTATTGAGAAAGGACCTCTCATCATCCGTGGAGAATGATGTGTTGTTGGAGATCGACTGTCTTTGTTTCCAATTGTTTATGTGCTTGAAACATGTTGTCAAAAACCAATTTTTTCTATGTTTGAGTTATTGTTTGATATTTTTAAGATGGTGCTAGAAGAGACACATTAGGGATCCAAGCATCACTTCAGAATCATCCCACCATTTTTGAATGTTACTTTGAAAATATGGATGAGGAAGCCATAAATTTTCAAATCTAAAAGGTCTTTTAAGAGGAACACCCTAAACATCCAAATTGAAACAGATGGGCTAATGGTCAGAACCTGTTGCTGGAAAGATATTGGCCTCCATATGAAGTTTAGAGAGAATAAGAGATTCTTAAACCAATAATCTGTCCAACTGGCAAGAAATTTGTTAGGATCCCCCTCTTCACTTGTTCCAAGTGTGCAGACCATTGATGGTCTCAATGCCAACCAGATTTTGTCTCTAAATGAAAGCATTCATGGAATCATTATCTAGGTCTATCCTACGGATTCCCCCTTTTTTGCACAAGCGATATGGATTTATGAGTAGAACTAAATGAAAACACATATATATAATATTAACATAGAGACATAGTGAAAAATAACATATATACAATAAAACTTGACTTATATTAAACAAGAAATATGTTGAAACTGTAAAATGCAGACTGAAACAAGCTTGCTAGAATGGTGGCAGCTTATCTCTGAGAAGAGATGTGATGGCTACGCTCATTCGAAAGATGATGAGTAAAATGAGGCTCTAGAGGCCTTTTTACATCAAACATGAATGAAAAAACCCTAGACATCTAAAAACCCAACCCTATGAGATGAAGCGTCAAAAGTCATGTGGGCACTGTTAGGGTAAGTTGTGACATCAACTTCTCGAGGTTATAACTTTTGCATACGATCTTCACTTTAGGCGCACAATAGCTTGTTGGAAAGGTCTATCCAAGGAATATGCATTATACCATCACACCTTGAATACTTCTACAATGCGACTCTGGCAGGCCCAAAATACATTTTTAAGGGCCTCAAAACAACCCCGAAAGTTTAGGACCCAAAAAGATAGAAAACAAAACTTCCAAGATGAAAAATGAAACTGCCAAGATGAAATATGTGTGTGAGCCAGTTGGAATAGGTGGGTGGACATCGCTATACACTTGGATAAATCCTCCCCCGATAGAAATAAATGGTCTCCATTGCATCAAGTTCCCCCATTAGATGAGGAAATGTTTACTGAATTTGGCCCCGGGTGAGCCACTTTCCTTGGCATAGGAGCTTCCCTGCTTTGACAACACGATAAAGCTGAAACTTTTGTTGGTGATTTCCCTTCACCTTTGTGTCCATGATCTGATCAGTGGATTCTTGTTCCATGTAGTCAGGTTTGATCTCTATCGGTTTCAATTGTTCTACTACCTCTAAGGTATCCAATAATGGTGGAAAGTATGGTCGAAGGAGGTCCACATTAAACATTGGGTGCAAGCTAAGGAAGGGGGAAATGTTGAGCTCAAAATCATTGTCACCCACAACCTTGGTGATGGTATAAGTTCCATAGTGGAGTAGACAAAGCTTTTGATGGGGTCCTGTAAGGCATTTTTTCTGCAGGTGCAACCAAACTTTATCTCCCACCTGAAACTTGTGTGGCACCCATTGTTGAACATGGTGCTGTGTGTACTTGGCATTGAACTTGTGAAAAATATCACAAACCTATTGGAGGATGTGATGGATTCATTCAATGAATCGATTGGCTTTGTCGGCTTCAATTTGTGCATGGGACGATTATTCCTATTTGGACGCAAGGGGTAGTGCAACATCCATGGGACCCAATGGTTGAAATCCCAACCCCACCTGAAAGGGGTTGTGGTCGATTGATCTATCTATGGCTCTATTGTAATTGTGTTGAACATAGATAAGACTCTCATCCCATGTGCAAGGATTCTTGGAATTTTACATGATTCAAATATGCATGATTATCATTTTGACAACCTCGGTTTGGCCATCCGTTTGGGGGTGGAAATTCATGGATTTGGTGATCTTGGTGTACATCTGTGACCAGAGGCTAAAAAAAAATGTGTTGAGGAACCGAATATCTCAATCAAAGATGATGGTTTTTGGTATCCCAAAATGTACCCACACTCGTTCAAAGAAGATCTTGGAAGTGGCCTCTGTTATGATTCTCTTCTTGTAGGTGACCATAATCACCATCTTGTAAAATCGATCAACAACCACAAAAACACAGTCATTTTGTTACTTGGTTGAAGGAAGGCCAGACATGTAGTCCACCAATATGGATTCCCAAGGTCTGTGAGGAGTAGGAAGATGGGTTTACATGTGTTGTTTCTTAATGGTCAGTTTGGAAATAGCACAGGTTGTGCAGGACCTAATATACTTGATGATATCTTGTCATAGTTTCGGCCAATAGAAATGTTGTTGCAACACTTCCAATGTATTCTCTATGTTGAAGTGTCCTACCACCCAAATGTAGTGGGATTCTCAAATCAATTTTTCTCTCTCACTTCATGGAATGGAGAGATGGCCCAAATGGAGCAACAACACATCATGCAGATGAAAATTAGTGACAACTATGTTTGTGCCCAGCATCTGGTAGGTAGTGGTGAAGTCAGGATATCGCTTATAGAGTTTGTGCCATATGGAGGTCTCATGTCCATAAGAGTGTATCACCGTGGTTAGTGCAACAACTGGAGGTCGAATGACGTAGTCAGTGACACGATTGGTGCTCCCTTTCTTATAGTTGATGTTGAGATGGAACTGTGCAAGTATGTGGACCACTTTTGATGGCGTTCATTCTGTAATTTTCCTTGTGTTTGCATGAACTACAGAGGCTTATGATCAATGTGAATGACTACCTCTTTCCTGAGAATGTAATGCCTCCACTCACGATAGGCTTATACAATGGAATACATTTATTTTTTGTAAGTAGGGTACTTACAAACAGAATCTTATAGTGTCTCACTATGATAGGCCACGGGATATCCATGTTGAGTGAGAATTATTTCCACATTATAGTTTGAAGAATCTGTCTCAATATCAAATGGATGTTGTAGGTCGGGTAATGAGAGTATTGGGGTTGAGCACAAGCATTTCTTCGAATCATCAAACATTTTTTTGTGACTATACCCACATGATTTTTTCCTGTCCACCACCTATGGTCACTTGGCTAAGGGCCCATGCAATGTGGGAGAATCCCAACATGAACCTTCAATAAAAATTGGCAAGGCCTAATAAGCTCTAGAGCTTGGTGAGTGTGGTCAGGGCTGACTAGCCATAGATGACCTAGATTTTGTCTAGATCGACATGCACCCAATGGTCATCAATAATGTATCCTAGGTATTGGACCCTGTTCATGTTGATGGAGCATTTTTCCAAATTTTCATGTAGATTTTGCTGCAATAGAGTGTGCAAAACATGATGAATGTGATGCAAGTGTTCTTCCCAATTCTTGTTGAAATGAGGATGTCATCCAAATACACTACCACAAAATAATTAGTGAAAGGATGCAAGATATCGTCCATCATCCTCATGAATGTTGTTGGGGCATTTTTCAAGCCAAAGGGCATGACCAACCATTCAAAAAGACCTTCTTTGTACTTGAGTGTAGTCTTCCATACATCGTTATGCTATATTGGGACCTAGTTGTAGCCGGACTTCATATCAGTCTTATTGAAGTATTTCCCCCCCTTGAGCTGGTCAAGGAGATCATCAATTCGGGGAATTAGGTATCGGTTCATGACTATGATTTTATTTAGGGCCCGATAATCAATGCAAAGTCACCAAGACCCATCTGTAGTATGTTTTGTATCATTTTCATATCCATACAACAAATATTCCATGTGGGGAATGCTCTACAATGTCTCTCTCTAGAATAAGCCATAATTTAGCAAGGTATGCCATTTTTGGTATAACTCATTTTATGGGAGGTTCCAAATAGTGAAACCTGGAGGAATTTCAGACAAGACAGTGAAGAACAATTTGTAACATTTTCAAACCTTTATTCATTACAAGTACATATTTATGATTGTTTCAAGTTAGGGTTGTTGACTAATCCAAAATTAGTCATGTGAGACTAAAGTAAAGTTTGATGAAAATGCTAGTTTCTTGTTGTTGAAGTTAAGAATGGTTTGCACATCTATGATCACATACACCATGTATGTTATAGAGTTACAGATCAGATTTGGATGATGATATTGATGAGAGGGGTTGAGGTGACAGGTTGTGCATAGTTGGTGCACTTGTATTGGTATAGATTGTTGGTATAGTTTAAAATATTTATTTATGTCTACAAGTTGGGTCTTGTACTTGAGGGTTGGATTCCTCACATCTCGTTTGGTGTCGAGATACGCAGGTTGTGTCTTGCATTGAGAGTTGGTGCTCTATTTCAGTTGTTGTTGATAAAACCCCAAAGATTGTAGTCTGTAATACAAAAGAAACTTATACATATATCTAGTGTTCCTTGTGTTCTTTATTGTGATGGTGTATAGCTCTTTATTTTTAATGTATGTAATTGAGATATATTTACATGCAAGAAACTAAGTATGAATGGAATTAATAAGTAATGATGTTGTGAATGGTGATTGCTAACTAAATTTTTGTGAGAAGTGTAAAAATATCCCACACTAATTCACCCCCCCCTCTTAGTGTGATCAATGTGTCCAACAATGATTATATGTTTGGTTATGAGGTTATGCTATGTTGTGTATGGAAATTTGATATGTTATTTTATTGATGTATAACATTGACAAGTATTATGATGAGGTTTTATGAGTGTGCAGGAAACATGGCATGATGAGGATGTTGATGGCATCGACAAACTTCCTTGGACTCTGGATTGAGTCATTGAGTGGACTATATACTTTGGTTATGAGTACTTTATTTATTACGTATGTGTTATATGATGACTTTAGTTATGGACTTTTGTATATGAGTTATTGATATTATCTTTGGCATTGGATGCATGCATGGTGACGCTTGCTAATCTGACTCGCATATGGAGTAAAGGGGTCATACATATATATCAGATGTATGAGGAAGAGGTGTGGCAGCATCCCTGTCACAACCTACTAGTACTCTTGTTGTGAACTGAACTAAAGGTTAACAACAACCTTGTTTCAATAGGTTCACGATGCCTTGAGGGTAGACTGATATAGCCGCTCACGAGGATTTCTGAGGGGAACGCAAAAAGGAAGACTCATTATTCCTCAATAATCCCTTAGTCTCACACAAGGTCGACAAGTGGAGTGTTGACTCCAAGCGTCAGACAACTTCCAAACTAAGTCAACGGCGAGTGGCACCCTTGGAGCACAGAGGTGCGTCTTAAAGGGCATGTCACATGAATAAATAATGATTCAATCAAAATCTAGAATACCTTAGAAAATAAAATGAATACTTAGAATTATTAGAATAAAAATTAATACAATTAATCAGAACTGATAGAAAAGAGAAATGAATTTATATAATTTTATAATAAATTTTGTAAAGGGGACGTAATTAAATCTAAGTTTATTTGTTATGCTTAATAAAATTATAGAAATGGTAGAAATGGGTCTAAGGGAGATTGGACTAATTAAAATCTAGAGAGGGGAGAATAAATTAATACATGTGCACAATATGTACATGAAAGTAATAAAAGGAATTATTAAATTTAAAAGAAATTAACTATCTTTGACTTTGACATAGAGTGGAGAATCAATTCTCCACTCTATTTTCGACATAGAGTTAGTATCCTAAATCAATCAAACTCTAAATCCTAACTAAGAGAAGAGTTAATCAAATTCCAACTATAAATTAGTTAGGAGACACAATAAAAGAGAAATTGGAAAACTAAGGGACAACTAGGAGAAAATATAGGAAATAAATGAGGATTGTGAGGAAAAATACATAATTATTTATATTGGAAAGGATTAAACATGTGCAACTTGGGGAAAGTGTGACATATGTTGAGGGTGAATAATATTTAATTTAATTATTAAAAATTATCTAATTTTGCATGAGATGACAAGTGTCAAGGTGAATTTTCTTATAAAAAGAATGGTGAGGAAGAAGGAAAGTACCCTATTGTTGGATGAATGAAATGTTGTTAAAATGTCTATTGTCTAAATTTACTTGTGTGAGTTGGGATGCAAGCTTGTGCAAGAGGTGGAAGCCTCTCCTTGTCGGTCGAGGGCATAAGGGGGGAGAAGAGGCGCTGGTTGGGAGGTACCAGTGAAGCCTTGGATTGCAAGTGAGGAAGCGCAAGTCTCCAGATTGATAATCATCACCAATCATAAGTTTTCTTCCGGTTACTGTATTTGGTTGTTATAGATATCTTACCATTTATGAATATGGATGTAATATATTAATTATTCGTTTGGACTAAAGATTTTAAAGTTGTACCATTTTCTGAAATTATTACATGGTTTCAAAAAGAAAAATGCGCAGAACCAATGATCGAATCGATAAAATTATTCATGTGATTATATATATATATTGAATGCAAGAATTTAATGCTTAATTTTGGGTTACAGTATTTGTTCTAATCATTATTACTAAATTCTATTCAGAACCTGTATGGGAGGATTGTTAATGTTACATTCTCTTGGCGTAATTGCTTCTTTACATTTTAAAAGAAAAAAAAATGTATCCACTTTATTTCTATTCGATTCTTCTCTGCGAAACAGTTATCAAATTTTTCTATTTCTATTCAATTCATTCTTTTATGCATGCCTTACTTTTGTTTTTAAGCTGCTCAAACTTTAAAAAGACTAAGGTTGCATATGCAACAATTGCAATAAGTTTTATGAATGATCACCTCTATGTCGATTATATCCTTAAAGATTACTGAGACTAAATTGTTTATTTTCTTTTATGTCTTTGATTATGCTTTTGGATAGATGGAACTTTCGTCATAAACCAAGCATAAATTACCATGTATCCACTAGGCGTTTAGTAAACCTAGTTCAATTTCCATGTTAACTTGTTTGAGTATCCTGCACGTAATTCTTAGCCTACGGATCAATGTTGTTTACAAAGCATGACGAGGGTCTTGAAACAAGATTTTACACCAATCTCAAACATTGCATGTATTCCTATTGCAGTTTTCATTGATGGTTACTATTTTAGGGCTGTACGGATCTGAAGTTTAAATTTCATAACACCTATTAATAAATTTCATAAATTTTGTGAGTGCTCTGGTTTTATTTCCATTCGAGTCATTTAATTATTTGTAGAGCTTCGATATGATCTTTCTTATGTATTATTCTTGTTGACATTGTTTATTCAATTATGACTAGCCCCTCGAAGGGTATGTACCTTTTGTTTTTCGATTGTTGTATATATATAATATATATGTACTTGATTAAATGCTAATTTGTATTGTACCTCTGCATTATAAAAGTTATATTAATTATATTTAGTAGATAAGAGAAACTTTTAATTAGTCTCAAATATTAGAACAAAGCTAAGAGTTGCTTAACCCTTGGAGAATAAATGGCATTGTGCAATTATTAAATGTATATATTTGATGAGTGTGTTGGATGCACAACCTTGTTAGTACCCTTTTTCTTTCAAGCTTAAGATAGACCTTGTAGTATGTTATCCCTAATGGTTCCATAAAGAGATGGAATGAGATTGCGGAAAGACATTTTTACATGCTTACTTTAGTATTACACCTTCGTAGTTATTGTTAGAACACTATTAGTACTTGTCGAATGGATTGTATTAATTGCGTAGATAATATCTTTTGATTTTTCCCATGTTTAAATGGTTAATTTAGCTATGTAATCGACAAGTTATGAAGAAAAAATTAATGTTACATTCATCGTTTTTGTTTAGTAAATTAGAAAGGTGTTACATATGGTATCAGCGGGGTTATATTCTGTGACACACTTTACAACTTTCAATGCAATTTTTTTGAAATTATGACATATCGCTAATATCATTTGAAATTGTTTATGTAGGTATCATGGTTAGAAGATGGACAGTGATTAGACGTCAGTGTGTGGGAGGAATAGGTATGCCTCCTCCGAGAACATCCACACCTGAGGGATATGCTACACAAGGAGAAGAAAAAAATACTGAGCATGACCAAGTTGCAGTGGGAGATGTCATGGGAATGATGAGGTATTTTCAGAGGATGTCAGAGGCACTAATAAATCACCTTGATTATGATGAGGGAAGGGAGTATGTACCCAATGAGGGTTCACAGTTCCCTCCTATAGTTAGTGGCAGTGTTCATAGAGAACTCGAGAAGGTAAAATTTCCCGACTTCTTGGGTTCCACGGACAGTTTAGTCATCGAATCATGGTTGGAAAATATGGCAATGTGCTTTTCATTATGTGATTATACCTCTAACATGAAGGTCCACATGGCAGTATTACAACTAAAAGGGAGTGCACTTATTTGGTGGAAGACACTCTTGCCACAACTAAATATGGTTGTTGAAGACATGTCTTGGGAATTGTTCGAGGAATGATTCTGAGAGATGTACATATCAGATGAGTTCATTGAGTGTTATATTAATGAATTCAACGCCTTATGACAAGGTAGTCATACAGTACCTCAGTACAAGGTTAGGTTTATGGATTTTCTCAGATATGTTCTCCATCTGAACAATGAAAATTTAAAAGTGAATAAGTTTGTTTTTGGTCTCAACTACAACATATGCTAAGGTGAGGATCCTGATGCCTTAGACTTTGCATGATGTAGTACAAAAATATTTTATCATTGAGGAGTAATTGAATAGTGTATGTCAAGGTAGGAATCCTTCCAGGAAGACATGATACACGCTACATAGATCATTGCAGTAGCAGACACCCATCAGAAAGACTTCTAGGCACCATGATACACCTAGAGGACCTGTATTTTCTACATTGTGCAGAAAGGATAACAATTAGAGGAATATGTATAGAGCACCACCATAATAGCATCTACATCATCCTCAACAACAACAATTGTATAGATATTTTATGAAAAATAGATCAAGACCTCAGAACCCTAGACAAATAGATTCTTCCTCTGGAACTAGGAGCATCAGCCCTAAGAACGGATGTTGGAATTTTAGAGATCCCCACTATTAGAGATATTTTCCTACTGAGAAGGCAAGAGTTGTTGGATAAATAGGATAGAAGATAGTGATATATTGTGGAAAGTCCCATAGGATTCATGTAGTAGTGAATAACCATCAGGCCGAGCATCAGTCCACAGTTCTCGAGACTTCAGGTATGACAACAGATCAACAGTTTAGTATTCTGATAGATCCAGGAGCTATTGAAAGTTTTTTTTCTAGTGTTGCACTCAAAATAATTAAAGTGAAGGAAGTTGACCAAGACAAGTTTAGATATGTAGAAATGGCATTTCTATCCAACCAAAAAGTTGGAAGGAATGTTAAATATTGTATTATCGATTTGCGTGAATTTGTCACAAGTATAAACTGTAAACCCTTTTGTCACCATCTTGGTATCCTATGACATTATGATTGGAATGAATTAGTTAGAATCACACGACGTGATACTTAATTGTATGACAAAAAGATTAATCTTAATTGATTATTCGGGATAGAGTAGAGTAATTGTAGGAAGAAACCAATGAGTATCGCTAATATTTATTTCTTCCCTACAATTACAAAAAAACATGCGCAAGGGATGTAAGTTATATGCCATATTATCACTTAATGAAAAAGTTGACGCGGAAAAATTAGAATATTTTCCAGTAGTATCATAGTTTGTCGATGTTTTTTCTGAAGAACTATCACGTTTACGGCCAAATAGAGAATTAGAATTTACTATAGAAATAAAAACTGGAAGAGAACCAATTTCTAGAACCCCATATCGTATGTTTACACCTAAATTGAAAGAGTTAAAGATGCAATTGAAGGAGTTGTTGGATTTGGGATTTATACATCCAAGTGTATCATCGTGGGGTGCGCCAGTAATATTTGTAAGAAAGAAGGAAAAATCATGGAAACTTTGCATTGACTATCATCAATTAAACAAAGCCACGATCAAGAATCGGTACCCTTTACTGAGAATTGATGACTTATTTGATCAAATGAAGGGAGTGACCATATTTTCAAATATTGATTTGAGATCGAGATATCACCAATTACGAATCAAGGAGGAATAAATTCCTAAAACAATGTTTAAGACAATATTTGGACATTACGAATTTTTTCTATTACTGTTTGGATTAGCAAATTCCCCTGGTGTTTTCATGAGTTTAATGAATGGGGTATTCCGCGAATACTTGGACAAGTTCATACATGTATTTATTGACGATACTTTAATTTACTCTCAGACAAAAGAGGAGCACGATGAACATTTGAGATTAGTTTTGCATTGTTTAAGAGAAAACAAGTTGTACGGAAAGTTGTTGAAGTGTTATTTCTATCAGAAAAAGATTCACTATTTGGGACATATTATTTCTGGAGAAGGTATCGTTGTGGATGCAACGAAGATAGAGGCTATTACGGAATGTCCAGAACCAATGAACGTGCAAAAGGTACGTATTTTTAAGGGTTTATCATGTTACTATCGATGTTTCATCGAGGGTTTTTCGGAAATAGAAAATCCAATTATAGAACTGCAAAAAAAGAATAAGAAATTTGTATGTTCAGAGAAATGCATGAAAACATTTCAGAAGATTAAAGAATCATTAAAAACAAAAACAATACTAAACGTTATGGATATGGAAAATGAATTCTTGGTATGCACAGACGTATCCAAGGAAGGATTAGGTGGAGTATTAATGTAATACAGTCGAGTGCTCACATACATTTCAAGGAAACTAAGAAGGCATGAAGAAAATTATGTAACCCGTGATTTGGAATTACTAGTGATTATTTATGCCTTAAGAGTTTGGAGACATTATCTTATTGGATGAAAATTCGAGTTGAAAACTGACCATAATGGATTGCAACACATTATTACACAGAGTGACTTGAAGGCATGACAAAGTTGTTCGTCGAAACTTTTAAGTGAGTGTGATTTTGAGATCACATACATTAAAGGAACAACTAACATAGTAGTTGATGCATTGAGTTAGAGACCTCACATTTTCTCAGTAATACCCCTAAAGACAAATCTTAGAGAAACTATAAATTGGAATTATAGATTGATGATGATTGGTACAAGGAAGTAAAACACAATATCCTACTAGATACCATGATGATACCTAGATACGAGGGCTATTATTTGGACAGTGATAGACTTTTAAGATATAATGGAAGAATTTATGTACCACCAAATGATGAAATGAGAAACTTAATTTTGATACAAGCTCATCGAGAAGTATATATGGCTCATCCTGGAGTCACGAAGATGAAGGCATATCTTAAACCATTATTCTTTTGGAAAGGAATGAAAAATGATATAGTTAACTATATCATGAAATGTCTAGAATGTCAATAGGTGAAGGATGAACATAGACATCTAGAGGGATTATTATAGCCACATGTGATTCTTGAATCGAAATGGGAATTTATATCGATGGATTTTATTGTTGGATTGCCACTGACAGAAAGGAGACAAGATTCTATTTTTGTAGTCGTTGACACTTTGACGAAGAGTGAGCATTTTATACCATTTTGTACAACATATCAAGCACGAGACATAGATATAATTTTTTGTCAATGAAATTGTAAGATTGCATGGTGTACCAAGGAAGATAATATATGATAGAGGATTGGTATTCACTGGACATTTTTGGACTAGTTTCCAAGAGTCTTTGGGAACGCAATTAAATTTTAGTATGGCATATCACCCCAAAACAGATGGACAAACTGAATGAACAAATAAAATTCTATAGGATATGCTTCGAATGTATGTGATGGATTGACAGAAACAATGGGAATATTTTTTACCATTGGTGGAATTTACGTACAATAACAGTTATCAGAGTATGACAAAGATGGAACCTTTTGAAATTCTATATGGACGACCATGTAAGACACCTTTGATTTTGGATCGACTAGAGGATAGGGTTGTGGTGGGACCAGAAGTGATTCAAGATATGGATGATCATATGCAATCCATAAGGCAAAGAATTAAGGAAGTGTAAGAATGACAAAAGCGTTATGCAGATGCGCATCATATAGACCGCAATTATGAGTTTGGTGATAAAGTATTTTTTCAGGTGAAGCCGCATAAGAGTTCGATCAAGTTTGGAAAGGGTGCTAAACTCTCTCCATTGTTTGTGGGACCTTTCGAGGTTGTAGAAAAGAAAGTATCGGTGGATTACCGACTAGCCTTACCTAATTATTTAAGGCGTATTCATGTTGTGTTTCATGTTTTAATTTTATGTCATTATATTTCATATCCGTCACATGTTACTGACTTGAGTTCATTGCAGGTATCGGATGAGGGTGCTTTCAAAGTGGAGTCAATCCGCATATTGGACCATCACACACAATATATACAATGTCGAATATTTGATCAGGTCAAGGTCCAATGGGACAGTTATAGTCCACATTCTTCTACTTGGGAAGACACATATAAGATGTGTCAACAATTTCCTTATTTATTTTGATAGTTTGATATATACATTAGTAGCAGCTATATTATTTATTTCATTGTTAGATTGTACAAACTTCGAGATGAAATTTAAAACAAGAGGGGTTGTGTGTAACATCTGATTCCACTGATCACATTTTCATGACAATGTTTATTATTTGAGTACACTTGCATGCAAGTGATGTGGTTAAACATAATACATTATTATTATTTGTTTGGTTATGAGGTTATGCTATGTTGTGTATGTAAATTTGATATGTTATTTTATTGATGTATAACATTGGCAGGTATTATGATGAGGTTTCATGAGGGTGCAGGAAATATGGCATGATGAAGATGTTGATGGCATCAACAGACTTCCTTGGAATCATGCTTGAGTCAGGTAGTGGACTATTTACTTTTGTAATGAGTTCTCGATTATTACGCATGTGTTATATGATGATTTCATTTATGGATTTCATGTATATGATTTATTGATATTATCTTTTTCAGTGTATGCAAGCATGGTGACGCTTGCTAATCCAACTCAGATATGGAGTAAAGGGGCATACATATATAAAATTTGGATGAGGGAGAGGTGTGGAAGCATCCCCATCATAGCCTACTAGTACTCTTGTCATGATCTGAACTGAAGTTTAACGACTACCTTGCTCCGAGAGGTTCATGATGCCATGAGGGAAGACTGAGACAGTTATTCACAAGGAATTTTGAGGGGCATGCAATAAACAAGACTATTTATTCCTTATTAATCCCTTTTCATTACACAAGGTTGACAAGTGGAGCGTTGACTCTAAGCGTCAGACAACTTAAAAACTAAGTCAACGACAAGTGGCACCCTTGGAGCATGGAGGTGCATCTTGAAGGGAACGTCGTATGAATAAATTATGATTCCATATAAATCTAGAAGACCTTAGAAAATAAAATTAATACTCAAACTTGTTAGAATAAAGAATAATACAGTTAATTAGAAATGATAGAAAAGAGAAATGAATTTATATAATTTTATATTAAATTTTGAAAAGAGAACATAATAAAATCTAAGTTTATTTGTTATGCTTAATAAAATTCTAAAAATGGTAGAAATGGGTCTAATGGAGATAGGACTAATTAAAATCTAGAGAGGGGAGAATAAATTAAGACATGTACATAATATGTGCATGAAAGTAATAAAAAAAATTATTAAATTTAAAAAAAAATAACTCATGAGAGAATGGGTATGAGAGAATGGGTTGTCAACATAGAGTTAATATCCTAAGTCAATCAAACTCTAAATCCTAACTAAGAGAAGAGTCCTAATCAAACTCCAACTGTAAATTAGTTAGGAGATATAATAAAAGAGAAATTGGGGAACTAAGGGACAAATGGAGAAAATCTAGGAAATAAATGAGTGTGAGGGGAAATGCATAATTATTTTAATTAAAAAGGATTAAACATGTGCAACTTGGGAAAAGTGTGGCGTGTGTTGAGGGTGAATAATATTTAATTTAATTATTAAAAATTAGCTAATTGTGCGTGAGATGACAAGTGTCAAGGTAAATTTTCTTATAAAAAGAATGGTGAGGAAGAAGGAAAGTACCCTATTGTTGGAAAAATGAAATGTTGTTAAAATTTCTATTGTCTAATTTTACTTGTGTGAGTTGGGTTGCAAGCATGTGCAAGAGGTGGAAGCCTCTCCTTCCAAAGGCAAGCTTGAGCTATTTTTTGGTCTGAAAGTTTGTGTGTGGCCCCTTTGCGTCTTAGGGGGCTAAGGGGCAAGAAAAGTACCCCTAGCATTGGTTGGGAGGTACCGGTAAAGTATTGTATTGAAAGTGAGGAAGCACAAATCTTTGGATGAAAAATCATCGCCAATCATCTATCTTCTTCTCGTTATGGTATTTTGCTATTATAGATATCTTATCATTTATGAATAAGGATGTAATATATTAATTATTCATTTGCACTGAAGATTTTAAACCTATACCATTTTTTGAAATTATTACATGGTTTCAAAAAGAAAAATGTGCAAAACCAATGATCGAATCCATAAAATTCTTCATGTGATTATATATATATATATATATATATATATATATATATATTTTGAATGCAAGAATTTAATGATTAATTTTGTCTTACAATATTTCTTTATTATAATAATTATTAGGTAACGAGAAGATAATTTTATTCAAAACCTCTATGGAAGGATTCTTAATGTTACAGTCTCTTCGCGTAATTGCTTCTTTACATTTTAAAAGAAAGAAAAAATTGTATGCACTTTATTTCTATTTGATTCCTCTCTGTGAAACAGTTATCAAATTTTTCATGGGAAAAAAAACATTCCCCGAGGATTAATTCTTTTATGCACGCCTTACTTTTGTTTTTAAGTCGATCAAAATTTAAAAAGACTAAGGTTACATACACAACAATTGCAATAATTTCCATGACTGATCACCTCTGTGTCGATTATATCCTTAAATATTACTAAGACTAAATCATTTCTTTCTTTTGGTTGTCTTTCATTATGCTTTTGGATATATGGAAATTTGTCATAAACTGAGCATAGATTACCGTGTATTCTCTAGGCATTTAGTAAACCTGGGTTGATTTCCATGTTCACTTGTTTGAGTATCCTACATGTAATTCTTAGTCTACGGATCAATGTCATTTCCAAAGCATGACGAGGGTCTTGAAACAAGAGTTTACACCAATATTAAATATTGCATGTATTCCAAATGCAGTTTGCATTAATGGCTACTATTTTAGGGGTGAATGGATCTGAAGTTTAAATTTGAGATAAGACTGCAAATGTTTCATTGGGAAGTAATGCCTAGTTTAGTGAGTGAGTAATTGGGGAGATTGAAAGAGTTGAACTGCTGGTAATAAATCCATGCATTTATAATCGATTTACAATTTCTCCTTAAGTGGATATACTTATCATTTCCTTGCATTACATGCTCTGAGTATTACATCTCGACCTACCGTATGATGTATTCAAGGATATCTCTGATAGTATTGAACTATCTTGTATGCCTGAGTTTATTTGTGCTTATCTAATTCCTTCAGACAACTTAATCTAAACCTAGATCACCCTTCTAACTTGAAATTCCAATCATGCATGTGTTTGTTCAACTCATCAATCCATTATTTTGATAGGGCGCCATATCCATCCACAACGAATAGAAATTCCCAAACTATTTTTGGTAAGGGAGAATTCGGTACTGGGAGAAAACTCCCAGAGAAGTCAAGTTTTGTTGACCTCTCTAAAAACATGTCATAGTCACACTTTTTCCTTTGGATACGATCCATACAAGGCATAGGAATTTGGAGTAAGAATTGTATAGGACGATCCATACAAGGCATAGGAATCTCGAGTAAGATTTGTTTAGGACGATATTTTTAAGGATAAAAATACTTTTAAGAAAGAAGAAATAAATCTTGGGAGCCACCTCCTTTAGGTAAATAAAATTAATACATAGACTTAGTGATCTTCAAGATAAATCTCATGAAATTATGAACTTGAAATTGTATGTGAAATTGTTAGGCATGTAGTAGTTTAATCGTTCTATTGTTTAGTGTGTTGTAAAATAAGAGAGTTCCAATATATGGATAACCACATTATCCTCAAAAAACTATCAGCATACAATCTTAAAGTTATCGTCGTGTTAGTGTATAGTAATGCTTTAATAAATACACCTTGTGGTTTGTGTGATTACGTCTATTATTAACTCTTACATCAGTTAGGTCATTGGAATAAAGCACATGAACAATGTTAATCAAACCCTTCACGTTTCGTGAGTGGAGTTAACAATTGTTTTTTTTCTTTTACAGAACCCTTATATTAATCTTCTCATCTCAGGTGTTTTCATTTTAATA
>ML786071.1:14554-40069 GCA_009831015.1 Picea engelmannii | reverse complement strand
AGTTTATTTGTGCTTATCTAATTCCTTCAGACAACTTAATCTAAACCTAGATCACCCTTCTAACTTGAAATTCCAATCATGCATGTGTTTGTTCAACTCATCAATCCATTATTTTGATAGGGCGCCATATCCATCCACAACGAATAGAAATTCCCAAACTATTTTTGGTAAGGGAGAATTCGGTACTGGGAGAAAACTCCCAGAGAAGTCAAGTTTTGTTGACCTCTCTAAAAACATGTCATAGTCACACTTTTTCCTTTGGATACGATCCATACAAGGCATAGGAATTTGGAGTAAGAATTGTATAGGACGATCCATACAAGGCATAGGAATCTCGAGTAAGATTTGTTTAGGACGATATTTTTAAGGATAAAAATACTTTTAAGAAAGAAGAAATAAATCTTGGGAGCCACCTCCTTTAGGTAAATAAAATTAATACATAGACTTAGTGATCTTCAAGATAAATCTCATGAAATTATGAACTTGAAATTGTATGTGAAATTGTTAGGCATGTAGTAGTTTAATCGTTCTATTGTTTAGTGTGTTGTAAAATAAGAGAGTTCCAATATATGGATAACCACATTATCCTCAAAAAACTATCAGCATACAATCTTAAAGTTATCGTCGTGTTAGTGTATAGTAATGCTTTAATAAATACACCTTGTGGTTTGTGTGATTACGTCTATTATTAACTCTTACATCAGTTAGGTCATTGGAATAAAGCACATGAACAATGTTAATCAAACCCTTCACGTTTCGTGAGTGGAGTTAACAATTGTTTTTTTTCTTTTACAGAACCCTTATATTAATCTTCTCATCTCAGGTGTTTTCATTTTAATACTAACACCTGCCTAGACCAATGGATCAATTCGTAGTAATATCTCACTAAATAATGGTTTGGATTACCTTAACCAAACTATGCTTCTTTCTGTCTGAAGGTTCCATGTATAAGAAACCTTCTAGATAGAAAAATGACTATCTAATTAATTACCCAGAAAGGCGTATACCTATAAACGTCGAAAGGCGTATTTCATAACTTTTTTGTATTTTTGAATACGTCCCTTAATCTGTTTACTTTTTAACATTTACCTAATCATGTTAAAAAATTACTATATCACAATATGATTACCACGTTTAAATGATTAACGTTTAAGATTACCACATTCCTCAGCTGACATATTGGATGAGCGTTCCATTTTCTGGCTATCCAACCGTTTCATATTGGATTGCCCAGGGTGGAAGACTATTGGATCGTCGAGCGTTTCATATTGAGCTTTTGCATTCCATTAGGTCTCTCACGCTGGGTTCTAAGCGAACGTTTACAATGTACTCGCAAAGCTGCTATACTGTTCATATTTTTTAAAATGGGATTTTGTGTTTCCATGCACTATAAATTAAACAATAGCATTAGTTCATGCAATATCATTTACCTCTTAATTTCAGTCGCGCCCAATCTTTTCAGACGATAAACGCAGGTAAGCTACATGTAGCGAAACACTGAATACGAAAAAAACTAATTTGGTTACAAATTGAAAAATTCAGTTATGTTTGCAACGGCTCTTCCAATCAGTCGAAAGTTTTCCATACAACGATTTTTAGAGAAAAGGAATGGCAGGCTTTACTGAAGGCCACCTTACGCTCCTCTGCAAAACTAATCGATGATTGTATTGGGTTATCCTTATAATATTATTTTAAGAATTTACTGGATTCTTGTAGATTTTTGTATGGAATCTTCCTCATTTTGTCAACATAATTCAGGAATTCGAGTAGAAAACTCAATATTGAATAGAATAAGTTAATCTAACCTTTTTGAACGGTCGGACACAAATATCTGTATGTACATATCAAGAGATTTTCGAAAATCGGAATCAGTTATATTATATTCGCAAGTAGAATTCGCAAAAGTTTTTAGAGTATGATGGCTTTCAAGATTCGGTGAAAAAGGTTTGTCTAATCAAAAAAATTGTTTTGGTTTTTTAATATTTGTTTGTGCAATGAGATCTGAGTGTGTACCTCATTTTTTTTAAATCCCTTCTAGAGAAACGAAGTCCTCCCAGTTCAGAGTCGGAAGGAGATTTTCGTGTCAGTTTGCCTGAATATAAAAAAATCAACAAAAGTCCTCCCAGTTCAGAGTCGGAAGGAGATTTTCGTGTCAGTTTGCCTGAATATAAAAAAATCAACAACTTATTTTTATTAATCGCCATATTATATATCTTAACATCATCAAATAAGTGTTATAAATTTAGCACATGTGCTTCATAGACATGCTTATTAATCGCCATATTATGTCGCTTAATATCATCCATATTTAAATTAAACAACACATAAAAACTGAGCAAATGAGCGTCATCAGACATGCTTACTAATAGCCATATTATGTATCTTAATATAATAGATATATTAATTAAACAGTTATAAATTGAGGAAATAATTTTTTTTCATTCTCGCTGACAATATCATTGCTACAAGGAGGTGATGGAATGAACAAATGAGCTTCATCAGACTTTTTCTTCATTCTGATTAAACAGTTATAAATTGAAGAAATGAGATTCATCAAACTTTTTTTCATTCTGATTGACAATATCATTGCTCTAGTAATGAGCAAATGAGTTTCATCAAACTTTTTCTTCATTTTGGCTGACAATATAATTTTTGCAAGGAGGTTAACCATTTTATATTCTTTGTTTCATCTCACCAACCATAAACCTTTGGGCGTTCACCAACAGCGATTTAGTGGCTCTGCTAGTAATAATATATAATGATGCAAATTCAATGGTCATTACAAGTACTGACATTGTCTACGTTGGAAATAACACCTATTAGTATAAATTTCCTAGGTAACGATTACTTGGAAATTAATAATATGAAATTCCTTGAATGAAAATTCTCGGGTTAAAATTAAAGAGATCTAGGATAAGTAAATATTTATTTAATTGGTACGGTTCATAAATTTTGCAACTGCTATGATTTTATTTCCATTTGGGTCATTTAATTATTTGTAGAGCTTAGATATGATCTTGTTTTAAATTCAATTCTCGTTGTATTGTTATGTATTATTCTTCTTGACACTGTTTATTCAATTATGACCAGCCTGGAAGGGTGTACCTTTTGTTTTTCTATTTTTGTATGTATATAATATATATGTACTTAATTAGATGCTAATTTGTATTGTACCTCTGCATTATAACTTTTCTATTTTTGTATGTATATAATATATATGTACTTAATTAGATGCTAATTTGTATTGTACCTCTGCATTATAAAAGTTATATTCGTTATATTTAGTAGATAAGAGAAACTTTTAATTAGTCTTAAGTATTATAACAAAGATAAGATTTTCTTAACCCTTGGAGAATAAATGACATTGCACAATTATTAAATGTATATATTTGATGAGTGCGTTGGATGTGCAACCTTGTTCGTACGGTTTTTCTTCCAAGCTTAAGATAAACCTTGTAGTGTGTTAGCCCTAATGGTTCCATAAAGAGATGGATTGAGATTGTGCAAAGACATTTTTACACGCTTACTTTATTATTACACCTTCATAGTTATTGTTAGAACACTATTAGTACTTGTCGAATGGATTGTATTAATAGCATAGATAATATATTTTGATTTTTCCCATGTTTCAATTGTTAATTTAGCCACATAATCGACAAGTTATGAAAGAAAAAGAAAAAAAAAATGAAAATATTACATTCTTCGTTTTATTATACATTAATGTTCAATAAATTAGAGAGGTGTTACATTATTAGAATAGAATAATTCAGATTACAATCATTGATTCCCTTTACTCAAATCGAGTCGGGTTATTATATAACTCACATTAATATTTTCTTAGCAAGAAATATTTGAGGACAACCATTAGGATCTACAATCCTCTATTTTGAATCTCATTTCAGCAGCCCAACCAATATAGGTGAAATGGTTATGCATGAACTAGCATCTTCGTTAACTGAAAATCATTTGTTGAAGCAGATACTTCAGGTATCTTGGATCTGCAGCCTTCGCCTGTGCATATGTCCTTTTCCAAAAACTTCTTCATCGCCAATTATTCACAATAGAATCCCAACTTTCCATTTGTACTTTCCCATATGATGTGCTTACTGTTGAATGTGGCATCCACCTCATCATAGCAATCACAGTTGTTAGGACATGGGTTATATACTTTTGTGGAGACAAATCTCTAGTAGTGGTGGTAGGTGTTGCAGAAGCACCAAGTGAGCAACACTAACCTATGTTGCAACAACTGTCTAGCATGTGTTGCAACTAATGATAATCATGTTGGAACAACTAGTGTTGCAATAACATAAATTTGTGTTGCAGCGATTGAAAATTATGTTGCAACAATTGGAAAATGTGTTGCAGGTTACAACAATAACCCGATAAGGTTGATGGTATCGCAACAACAACCTGAGGGGTGTTGCAGCAATTACCTGGTGTTGTAGCAATGTTATGGTGATGCAACAATGTCATGTTGTTGCAGCAACTCTTATGTAGTACCTGTGATATTTTATTGGAACAATATCTTAGCATTCTTCCATTAGTGAGCATTAAAGGTCATCTTTCCATTAATTACACTACCAAGCCATTTAGAATGACATAATTTATGAGGATACATATTTGAGGAAAAATATATCATTATACTCAAAATTAGGACGAAAGGATGGGAGAAAGTGACATAAAATGGAAAGGTAAAGGTGTAAAAAGGATGATGTTTCAAACGCCCGTCACTATCCCAATTCATTGTTGCAAATTTTATCGATTTTTTATATTTTGACATAATTCTAGGTTATAACTTATGGAAACATTCATTCTTGATGGGACATTCATTCTAAATATAAAAAATAAATTCTTGACATTTTCTTATGAGGGAGAGAAGATAACATTACAATATTTCATACTGGAGTCATGCACATAATTTCTATCATTAGAAGATATAGACCATATACAAAATGCTACAATCCAATGTGACAAGGGATCACCACAACAAAGTTATGGAAAAATAGAATAAATTTGAAAGGTATAAGATTATCTAGTAAATAACTTATGTGAAAAAATCCAATCTCTCATATATGAAGTGAATATGCTAGAATTTAAATTATAAGAGAAGTTTAAAAATACAAATTACCTTAAAAAACAACTATGAGAATTAGAGAAATAAAATTATTACTTACAAGAAGAAAATCAAGTATCAATTTGACAAGATATTGCAAATTCTTGCACTTGAGTGCAAAGAAGAATCTTAGGATAAGGAAGATAAAAAAATTCACAAATTTCAACAACAAATAAAAGAGCTACAACAGCAAAAGAACAATATGAAAATCACTCGCAAAAGAGATATTGAAAATATCAGAAAAAAACTGTCATCCCAAGACGATGAAATTTCTCATTCGAGAAATCATAATAAAAATTCTACCTGTAGAAATGAATAAGTTGAAGAATGAGAAGAAGGCACAACAAAAATTGTAAACCATGGATAATGGTACTAACACTGGCTCAATCAACATGAAAAAACCCAATGTTGTTATCAATAAAGTTGTATAAGTGGAACAACTTCCAAAACTTGAAATTGCAGATAAAGGGACTTGAACAAAAGGGATCAAGGACTTAAAAATAGAAGAAATGTATAAAATTGAAGATGAATCAAATTAGGTTAAAGAAAAGCGTTCCAAGTTAGATAAAGATAAAGATGAATTAAAAGAATAGCTTAAGAACAAGGTTGTCCAATTGAGTAAGATGGAATCCATTAATGAATCACTTATTAAGGATGTTAAGAACATAAATCAATAAAATAATAGCAAAGGGAATTTTGTTATAGCATTGATTTCCACCATTAATACATCGATGATCTTATTGGCCTAGTCCTTATCCTACTTCCAGACACATTTTCCCCATACCCCCTTAAGATCTTCTAAAAAACAATTTTTTAGAACTTGTATGTGCCCTGGTAGTTATGTAGGATGTGTATACATAGGTTTCCCAAAGGAGATTTTATTGTTAATAAATGATCAAAAAATTATATTTCAAGTTGGGTTACAAGTTTGGTTAGTTTCCTAACTCCTTTTACCCATACTTAATCATCTCTAATTGACCATAGATGACTTAAATAGAGCATCAATCCAAGGAAAAAGTTAATAAATTAAAGCATATCCAAGCAAATAAATGTTGGTTGATCCCCGCCATGTTTGCAAGCCCCTAAATCTCCCTTTCTTTGATGGTTCTCAACCTTGAAACCCTTGTTTCTAGTCATCCATGAACACCACTTTATCTAACTATGAGCCTCATTGAATCCTCCTTGAGTCTGTAGATATATTAACGGTTGAGATCTACTTTATTGCAGAATCTTGGGTGGAGGGACCTAAGGTCCTTTCGACAGAGAAATGTCACGACAATGCACGTAACTAATTATCCTCGATACTATTGATTTTAATAAGATTTCCATTCCTTCAAAATTTTGTGTTATTAATGTTTAATTTATAGCTATTGAATATATTTTTACTAGAACACTAATTGAAATGAATTTCTTTCATATTTAATCATACTAACAAGTTAGTTATTTTTATAACTATTTTTTCTCATAGACTTGTATGCCTGAGTTTTGTAGGTCTCAGAAGAAGCAATCGAGAAGGAGAGAGAGRATTTTGGAATTTTGATGTACACCAAATGTAGTACCTCAAGTAATTTTACCTTTTCCTCTTCTATGAATGTTAATTACKATTGATTTTAATAAGATTTCCATTCCTTCAAAATTTTGTGTTATTAATGTTTAATTTATAGCTATTGAATATATTTTGTCTAGAACACTAATTGAAATGAATTTCTTTCATATTTAATCATACTAACAAGTTAGTTATTTTTATAACTATTTTTTCTCATAGACTTGTATCCCTGATTTTTGTAGGTCTCAGAAGAAGCAATCGAGAAGGAGAGAGAGGATTTTGGAATTTGGATGTACACCAAATGTAGTACCTCAAGTAATTTTACCTTTTCCTCTTCTACGAATGTTAATTATTTCGATTAAATTAGTTGTAGAATATTTTTTTATTTGATGTCATTGGAATATACTTGTATTTTACGTTTATCGATCTATTTCAATTATCCCACAACTGTAGGGGAATTTCCCCGCAAATAGAACTGGTGACCATACTAGGTAATTTCTCGCTAGTGGGCCTGTCTCTGGGCTTTTCTCTGTTCACTTGATTTGTATGTTTTTATTTTGTCTCTGAATTATTTCTAGTACTTAGATAAATAACATTTAATTGTCAGAGTCCTTCTTTGTTCATCTAAGACTGATTGGCTTGCTTCTTATTTCTTTTTTGCAATTTTATGGGTCATATACGTTATTTTCTTTTATAGCAGTCGCATACATACCCATCCTCCGATTAAGACAATCATGTACATATGCAAGTTTCCATGGGTACAAGCGCATATGTCTCTGTGGAGAAGGTTTTTCAAATCTTTTCTATTTACTGAGTGTTGGCTTGGGTGTCTGGAGTATCTTCTAGGATTTTGTGACTTTGTTTGTGTTGTTGTTTGAGTTCATAAGTTAATTAGTTAGGTTTCTATAAAGAAAAATGAAAAAAAAATTGCATTTTTTTGTTCATTGTTTTCAAGCTTATAGGAGCAGTTTTGAAANGAGTATCTTCTAGGATTTTGTGACTTTGTTTGTGTTGTTGTTTGAGTTCATAAGTTAATTAGTTAGGTTTCTATAAAGAAAAATGAAAAAAAAATTGCATTTTTTTGTTCATTGTTTTCAAGCTTATAGGAGCAGTTTTGAAAGTAATTTCTCATATTCTTTCTGGTTGGGATAGTCTTTCTTATTTTCCTAAATAAGGGCTTTATAGGTCTAATTGATTCCTTTCCTCTTTTCTTTTTTTTTCTTGTTAGCATTGAGAAGAAAGTTTGTTTAAAATTTTCCTATTTCTCCTTTATCTTTCAAACAAGAAAATAAAAATAAATTTAGAAAAGTTGTTTTCTGTATTTTTTTCAGTATTTTTTTCAGTTCTTACTGCTCTTTTTCACTGAAAAGGAAAACTCTTTGAAGTGTAATGTATGTTTTAAGTGTTTTCTAGTTTCAAAATACATCCTACATTCCTTAACGGATTCCATTTTTGAAAAGTTAGTTATAGTTTTGATGAGAATGATAGTGTAGTTATTTTCAGTTTATTTGTATTAAAGAAGCTTGCATCAATAGTGCTTCACATCTAAATAAAACTTTTGCATTATTTCCTATCATTAAAAAGTAAACAGTTTTCTCCTTTTTCTAAAGTCATTTTGCACTAAGTTTTAGTGAAGAATACGTATATTGCATATCAATATTCATATAAGTGTTTTGATTCTTTGTTCTGTCTTTAAAAACATCATTTAGTTGCATCCTCTACCCTTTTGAGTAATAAATATCCCCTTAAAAAGAGAGCTTAACAAAAATTAATTAGACTTTCCATTTTTAGGGTAAACAAACTAGTTTAAGCTTAGGGACTTGGACTAGGTTAGAAAGTTAACTCTCCAAGATGATTAAATAAACTTAGGAGTCTAAGATAGGGAGCATTAAATCCAATTGTCGTATATGTGTGGCTAGGAAACTCCTCTCGCATAGGATCCAAACATGAGGTCATGTAAGGAAGATTCAAGGATATAACCCCTCCAAATATTGACTGAACATAGTGAAGAGATCATATTTTGGAGGTTTTTTTAGTGCCCATACCTCCTTGAGAGGTGGTACTTTTGAGGCTTTAGGATTTTTTACCCTACCCATAGTTTTTATCTCGACTGTCGAATGTTCCCCCCGATGTTGACTATGATTTGCTATCCTTAATTTCCTTTCCTAGGTTCCTCGGAGGTGAATGTGAGGTGTTTCTCGTGGTACTTGGGGAAGACATTATATCACACTTTTTAGTACCCCTTGAGGGTGACCCGTGAAGCATGGGTACTTGCACTGGGTAGGGCTAGTTAGTGGACATTGGATTAACTGCCTCTCACTCCTTGTTCCATGGTTCACAAGAATTAATAAACATGTGTTATCATCCAAAAGGTCCTTACCTAACTTCATTACTACTACAATCTCAGGACCTTATCCGCCTAAGCTAGAGTATTAGTGAATTTGTTTATATGGTTTTTATTTCCATAGGAATTTTATGATGGTGTTCTCTATGTACATATACGACTTAGGTAAGTGGGTTGGTGGTCATCTTGAGTCTATGATTTAAAGTGGTTGATCTACCACCTTGTCAATCTAGGAGAATTTAGGGCCTTCAACCTATTGAATTTAATTCTCCATTGCCTCCTTTGAGGTGTTGACTTGATCAAACTGAAACTTCCATACCAGTCGGTCATATTAACATCATAGAGATAGATCCCATAAATAAAAGAAATTATGCATTGAAGGTTACATGAATATCAGATCTCGAGGTTGAAGGCTTCATCTATCCCTTTAACCCTGCGTTGACTGGATCGGATGATCTGGTTGTTTTGTAGATTATATATCTCAAGTCAAATTACATTGATAGTCACCCTATTTGGTGGTCCATCATGGATGACACTTTAGAAGTGTTTGGGATGGGGGCCCCTACAACCCCCACTTCAGCAATAGTGGGTAGAGGAATCCTACCTCGTTTCATTTCTAACCAAATGACTAGTGTGGTTCAATCCACATCCATTGTGTTGGTTAGTGGCTCTAAATAGTTGATCATTGGGTCCACTCAACCTTTGAGTGCAGCATCTTCATATCCTTTTGTTTCTAGTTATTTCTAATTTGAACTGCCATCGATCGACATGTAGAATGTATCAGCTTTATTCCATCCAATTCCTCATAATGTTAACATTGATTGAGGGAGTTATTCAAATCCCTTCCAAGTTGTTCCTTGAGGTGGAGGGAATATCCCTCTGTCTTTTCCCTCACTCAAGACTAGGTATTTCTCGTCTTCTGGTCTTATTCCCTTCGTGGGATTGGACAGTCCTATGGGCGGTGGATTCTAATCTATCAACATGTCATCTTCTTCTAACCCTTTCACGCTATTTGGTTGGTTCCTGAACAATATATTCCCTTCATCTAGAGTGATAGCAAGGGAAATCCCCTTACAAGGCTAATGGAATACCATGAAATTTTCCTACTCTTCACAAGGGATGTTTTCAAGGGGCAACCCCTTTCTCGGTCAGAACTACCCCATGCAAGGGGATTTCTCTTTGAAAAGGATGTGAACTGGGGGAACCATGATTTTTCTTACGGAAACCAAATGGGTGGAGATTTTACTCCATATAACTAGGTATTTTAGGGACACAATCAAAACCTTGCTCCATCAACAAACTCTTCTTGGAAACCTCGTGTTGTAATAATCCAGGGTATCCTTTTCCAGTTGGTACTCAACTTGGGAGCTCCAACTTGGCTAGTTGTAATTTTGGGCATTCATCGAGGTTACCTTTTATGACAATGTTAATCTTTCTAGACCTTTCAAAACTGGTGAAAAGTATATTTTTCCATTATCTAAACCGGTCTTCGATCCCCACCAAAATGCTTTCATGCATCAATAAATTCGAAGGTAAATATGGAAAAGATCCAGACGACCATGTGATGACCTTTCATTTATGGTTTTCATCTAATTACTTGAAAAATGATTCCATTTGGCTCCATCTATTCTAGCGTACTCCTACAAGAGTTGTGGAAAAATGGTACATTGAACTTAATGGATCAACATTTTTCACTTTCCATGACCTAACCTTGGTCATTCTTAACCTATTCCATCTTCCTTTCTTATACAATGTCGGCACTAATATCCTATACATACTTAAGAAGGATAAATTCACTCATATATCGGATCATATCTAAGAGTGGCAGAGGTGGAAGAGGTTGATCAAAGCTAAGGTCCCTCCTAATTTCATGTTGGGACAGTTCCTTAAGTCCTTGTTACCGTACATATCCAAGGATGTATCAATGTTAGGAGTATTTTATGAGGAGGAAATTTGCAGTGACCAATAGTTAGATATAATCTACTTGCAATATGGGATCCTTTACAAAATAATATTGGATGCACTGGAACTATGTATTGATCCATCAAAAGTGAAGTTTGGACTGCATTTCGATGGCATTGTTGCGTCCATCAAAAGAAATATTGTAGATCTGGTTATGAACCATATGAAATAGATGATGATTCATCTATCTGTGGTCAATCAAGCTATGTCTTTGATCATTTTGAGCATCTAGTCGTCGTATTTTCATGTTGTATAGTTGATGACCCTAAAGGTTACCCAACAACCCATAGGGAAGAAGAAAAGTGAGGATAATAAGTGAAGTGGAAACAACAATAAAAATTCTAAATCATATGCAAATGTTGCGGGGGGAAGAAGGAGAAGAAAAATGAAAATCTTCCTTGCAAAATTTGCAGTGAAGATCACCCTACCTATCAATGGCCAAAGATAGAAGAGACTCAATTCCTTTTGGTTAAAAATAGCTTACTATGTTAAAGAACCCATTCCCACAAGGACAGAATATGCAGGTGGGCGCTTCTAATGGAAATACACAAAGGGGCACCCAAAATGCACCCTTGTCATATGGAACCATCTTGGTCATCAACATGGTGAATGTGATGAAGGAGGTTGATTTTTCAACCATGACTCATGATTACAGAAATCCTGAGTCGATATCTAAGGGGAAATAAACTTTCGACCCTCACAATTCTCTACATATAGATAAGACCCGGGGAAACAATTCCACACATACCAAAAGGTGTGTATAAGTGTATGTCTCAGAACCCAAATTCTTGAGTCATGCCCAACTATTTTATCATTGAGGACTTAGCTCAGACACCATGTGAGATGTTGGCTCTAGATTGTCTTCAAAGTTTCCCTATGCAACACAATGCATTGGTGTCTTCTATAGGAGCTATTGACTCCTCAATTCAGATTGTTATCAAGTTCTATGATACATATTTGAAGCCTCATTTTCCTTATCACATATACTTATAGATCAATATCGTGTATGCAAAAAACATTATTGGAAGAACTATCATTGATGAAGGAGCTTCGACATTTGTGATATTGTTGTCTTGTTGGAAATCAATTGCTCTCATGAGTTGGCTCCCTCTCCTACATTGTTAACCACATTTGATGTACATTCATTTAGGATGCATGGTCTCATTTCCTCCTTCCTTGTCTATTTAGGAGGGAATATCGTTTCAATCAAGGTGGAAGTAGTCTATGATCCTCTTGAATTTAACCTTTTGTTAAGAAGGATTTGGACTTATGGGATGATGGTTGTTGTTTCATCATTTTTTCGAGTCTTGTGCTTCCCTCGTGAAGTAAGATTGTCACGATAGACCAAATTTTATTTAACTGCTCTGACTCCATGTTAAATCTAGGATCTATGGTCTCATTGATAGAAAACTCTCATACAACAACTGAGAGCATTGGTATTGGTATGTGTCCTTCTCTCATGGGAACCTTTAATTTCCTAGCACCAATTTCCTATATTTGCGCTACCCTGGTTGGCTACCAAAAATCAAGCTCCTCAATCCCTGTTATGCAGGTAGGTTCATTTAGAACTATGTATTTGGAATATTTGTGGGTGTTACCCTCGTTGTGTGAATCAATTGAAGTTCTTTTGTATGTCGGGTTGGCCATGCCATTGTCTATAATAGATATAGCTTATCAAGCAATCCAACAAGATTCTACATATTTTTATCTGTCTCCTTCATGGAAAAAAGAAGAGGATCAGTTACCAAAGCTTGTGTGGTCCCATAATTCTTCAATTTCACTCGATTTCCTTGACAATGTATTCCCTTGTAAGGAATCCATTATAGAGGAAAACGCAGGGCTAGAAAAACCATGGGAGGATATCCATCATAGATCTTACTTCCTTCTATAACTTAGTCAAGTCGAAGCTGGAGAATCACGATCAACTTTGAGTGGTGGTGTTAATCACCCCATGAAGCCCTTGGAAAAGAATGGTGTTTATGTTGAGGGAAACATGGATAATATATCAAAAAGTATTCCAATCAACATATCCAAGAACCATTTTGTCATAGAAACCATTTTTATCGGTGCATACTATTCTTCTGAAGAGATCTACACATATACCTCTTTGTTCAAAGGGTTATGTGATGTTTTATCTTTTTCCTATGAGGAAATTCGAAGCATTTAAACCCACATTTTTTAACATGAAATTATAATGTATGAGAATGATAAGAATGTTCGGCAGAAGATATGACCTATAAATCCTAGGAAGGTGGCAGCTATAAAGGATGAGGTAGAGAAGTTTCTTAAGCCTAGTTTCATTAACTTGTTTCCTCTTAATAAATGGTTGTCAAACCCCCTTCCTGTAGATAATAAGCAAGGAACGATACACCTATATATGGATTTCCATGATCTAAATAAAGCTTAGCTGAAGAATAACTTCCCCACATTGTTTATAGATAAGATTATTGATGAGTGTGTCGGGAGTGAAATATTTTCATTTATGGATGGATTTTCTGAGATAATCAGATTTAGATTCAGCCTAAGGATCAACATAAGACTCTATTCATATGTCCTTGGGGGAATTTCATGTATAAGAAAATGACTTTTGGCCTAAAAAATAATGGAGCTACGTTCAAAAAGGTCATGTCATTTTCTTTTCATGATTTAAAGCATATTGTTGACGCATATATGGATGGCCTCATTGCTTTCTCCCACAATATGGAAGATCATCTAACAAATATGTCACTTATCTTTGAAATATGTTGATACTACTGCATTCTCTTGAATCTTAACAAGTGCATAGTTTGTGTCATTTCAAGTTGTATGTTGTGATTCATCATCTCCAATAAGGGGATCATGGTCGATCCTTTGAAGGTTGAGGCTATAGTTTAGTTTTCTCCCCCACATCACATTCATCAATTACAGAGTCTTCAAGGAAAGGATAATTTCCTTCGACTATGTTGATATCACCAAGGGCTTATGCGCTTGTTGAAAACATGGGTCCCTTTTGTTTGGTACAAGTTTGTGCAATGATCTTTCGATGCACTTAAGAACACACTTGTGTATTCCCATCTACTTAGTCCTATGGACTATAGAAAGGTTTTCTTGATGTACGTATCTTCAACAAAATCCACATTTAGCATGGTGTCAGTTTAGGAAGATGAAAACCTCCAAGAGCACATCATATATTATCTCAATCGTGGTCTGATTGGGCCTGAGCTAAGTTATTCACATGTTGAGAAGCTATCCTTGGAATCCATTCACGTTGTCCAAAGAATATGACATTACATTTTACTATGGAAAACCACTATGGTAGTGTATTTCAATACATCCTTGTGTGGTGTATAATTTGGGGAAAATACAATAAGTGGATTGTCATTTTACAGGAATTTGACTTGGAATTTGTGTCTAACAAGTCCAAGAAGTCAATGTTTTTTGTCGAGTTGATGGTGGAGTTTCCTTGGGGGGATGAGTAAATCATTATCATGGACTCATTTCCATATGAGCATATTTTCCTTATCACTTCCAGCGATCCTTGGTATGGACATATCCTGATATATCTCCAGACTCATAAATTTCTTCGCATCATTCATGAGATGATCGACGCCTGATTTTCCATTGGGAATAGAAATTCCTCATCATCGGTGACACATTATATCGTTGTGGGGTTCATTCAGTTAGTTTTCACTACTTGACTCGAAGAAGCGGATCCCATGGTTAATGATTTCCATAGTGGAGCATGTGGTGATCATATATCTCAGTTGGTTATAGCCCAAAAAATCCTGCGCACTAGGTACTTTTGGCCAACAATATTTAAAGATTGTGTTGATGCATTCAAGAAATGTCATCCTTGTCATATCTTTTCTTGGAAGATGCACATGCATCCTACTCTGTTGCTTATGGTCATCACCATTGGTCCTTTCAAAAATTTGGGGATTTGTTTTACCACATATTTCCTGCCTTCGGCTAGGGTACATTTCTATATCATTGTGGTCATTGACTATTTTACAAATTGGGAGGAGGTCATGCCTAATTTCACAAATGATGGTGAGACAACAAGTTTGTTTCTATTCAATCAATTTATCACTGGATTTGGATTTTTGAGAAATATTGTCATTGACCATGGAAGTCATTTTTAGAACCAAATTATGTTAGAGCTACCATCTAAATTGGGATTTAATTAGGATCATTTGTCTATGTATTATCTGCAAGAAAATGGTCAAGTTGAGGCCATAAACAAGTCTCTCAACCATGCTTTATAAAACTATCAATAAGAGTAAATCGAATTAGCATTTGATGTTTTATCTAGCATTATGGGCATACCAAAACTTGGTTAATATTTCTATAGGCTTCTTGCCTTTCCAACTCATTCACAAAGTAGAAGAAGTCATGTCGATTGAATGAAAAATTCCTTCTTTGAAGATCATGTTTGAGCTTTTGCATGACACGACAGAATTAGAAGCACGCCTTGTTCATCTAGAGTAGCTCAATGGGAAACGTTGTTATATTTCCATTACAAATGAGACGCACAAAAAGTGTGTCAAAAATAAGTATGACAAGTCTATCCGCCCAAAGGATCTGTTTTGAGGCTGACCATGTTCTAGTTTTTTATTAGGACAAGGATGCATTGGGAGAAAGAAAGTTTAACCTGAAGTGGCATAGTCCTAACATAGTGAGGCATGAACTTTGGAAGGGAGCTTATGAGTTGTATGATTATGAAGGTAACGTCATACCATATCCTAGAAATGGTATCTACCTCAAGAGGTACTACACTTTATCCTTGATGCTCAGGCATTTTCCCCTTTCTAATTATTCTACATTGGTAGTATTTAGGTTTAGTTTAGTTCCTTTCCCTTTCTACTTCCAGGCGCTTATGGTGTTTCTTCTTTCTTGGAATATTTCATTGTAGTCTTCGGTTTATTTTGGGTTCATGAATGGGGAAAGTTGTCCCACTCGAAACCTTGCTTCCACCGTAGTGGTGATTTATTCTCCTTCAATCCAAGTGGTTTCATCTAGAGGTTCTTATGTGGGGCCAACAATGAATAGTGTGGTCGAGTATAGCATTCTGATTGAACTCCTAAGATATATCACTTCACATGGTATCCTATGTTTAGAAGTTCACCTGGATTCCAAGTTGGTGGTGTCACAGCTAAATGGTGAATATTGTTTGTGCTATCCTACACCACTTCGATGATTCCTTTGAGTGCGACTTTTGGATTGATGTTTTACTTACACTACTTATATTCATTTTTCTAGGAGTGAAAATTATATGTTTGATGCATATGATGATTATGTATTAAATTGGTATTTTCCACTCATTCAAAGTTAGAAACACACATAATTTTACATAACACGTGTATGCATAAGAATTGAGGAAAAATGAGTTGTCTATATTATTTTAATGTTCATTAAATACAAAAAAATATAGATCATAAGTTATCAAATTGGGCCTCTAGCCCCGAATGTCTATCTATATGTCGATATAATACATAAATTCAAATCTATGCCAAGGACCCCTCCCCCACATATGTGTCCCTATATCACACTATATCATTGGTCAGACGTCGAAAGAGTCGCACCCAGGCCCATGATACACCAATTACTTGTCGTTGCATCTTCTTCGACAATTCCTTATTTTGGATCATAGGGATTTGTTGAGTGAGGCAGTCCATATTTCTCTGGACATTATGTAATGTCCTATCTATATATGTGGCATCCCCACTTAGTTGCTTTGCACCATGTATTCTGTGATGGTAGTGCAGGTACCCCTCTGGCCACCTTCATCAAATATATGTACATTCATCATATTTTGTTAGATTTTATGGATACCAAAAATATTTTGGTTTTCCTCTTGAAATAAATAAAAACTAAATAGATTTGAAAATTTAATTTTTACCTATCTCTCCCAGAGATGAGACAGGAGGTACGAGCATGTCTAGATATTGGCTAAAATCGATATCCTCATAGGGATAATAATCAATGGAAACAATTTTCCTCTCCCACCACTATAATAAGTCATCATCGTGGGGGAAGGGAATTCATCCAACCCCCAATTTTGACATTAGTGCGCTCCACCTGGCCTTGCATGGCGTCCTTCACACATGAGGATCCACTCATACTTTCAGACTAATTTCAAGTACCCTCTCAAAAAATGACATACCAAATACACTTTGATACCCCAAAAAATTCATCTTTCCTTTCTTGCACTCAGTAATTTGAGTTTTCATGCACTACAACAAGGTATAGCTCCAATCATATATGGTACCTTGTAGAAATATGACTACATAGAACATTTGTGTCCCTATAGCCCGATGAACTGTCACGAATCTAGCAATCCTTGCAATGGTCAAGAGGATTATCATGAGACTCAAGATTTGAATATTATGGATTGGGACTCGGCTCCCAACCTGTTGGGTCCCAAAAGTGCATTATATGGAAATGTACTCTTATATACTCATGCCCCCTATGCCCCAATTATGGAGGTTTGTGACATCTCCTCATCATGAGAGTCCAATAATGAAGTAAATATCTTCAAACTGTACCTTTAGATATTATCCATATATCATAAAGGCATCAACATATGGTTCCCATTAGCTAATAATTAGCTACAAAAGCCTCTTTTGGGCTCACATGTTTCTCATTTCAAAGAATTTCTTTAATCTTCATTCACGAAGAGATTTTAAGGCCTCATCATATTCAAAGACTTGGCTCTCTCTCTCTCTCTCTCTCTCTCTCTCTCTCTCTCTCTCTCTCTCTCTCTCTCTCTCTCCATTCAATCACCATCTTGAGATTTGCAAGGAAAAAAGAAAAATTGTTAATTCAATTTTTCGAGTTTGCACACATGTATGTGCCCGTCTTTGGAGACAGACGCATACATATTCATTTACTATTAAGANTCTCTCTCTCTCTCTCTCTCTCTCTCTCTCTCCATTCAATCACCATCTTGAGATTTGCAAGGAAAAAAGAAAAATTGTTAATTCAATTTTTCGAGTTTGCACACATGTATGTGCCCGTCTTTGGAGACAGATGCATACATATTCATTTACTATTAAGAAAAGGCGCATAGAGGGCTATGTGTACGTGTAGTGTGCCACTAGCGGGCATGTGCAAGCCCTCCGCTCCTTTAAAATTAAAAATCTTAACAAAAACTTGCAGAAATTTAAAATCTTATGGATGAAAATGAAGAGGGTGGAATGCTTTCTAACCTTGCTAACTTGATTTTGACAGCGCATGATTATGATTCTTGTATCTATTTTTATTATCTCTAGAATTTTGGAATGTTTTTCACTCAAATTGCACAAATTTGGTAAAAACTAACAAGGAAATGTTGTTTGGGTCAATTTTCACTATTATAATGAATTTTTTACTCATTTTTACATTATTTTTACCATTTTTGTCATTTAAGATACCTAATGAACTGATGTTTTGTACAAGATGGCCATTTGAACTTAGATTTTGTAGGGAATATGATTAATAATGGTGCTTTTATACATGCTAGCATGTTTTCTTGATTATTTTCAGGTAATGTTTATGCCACTGGCATATAGGGTAGGGTAGGTGCATTTTGCATAATTAGTGACCTTTTCTACATTTTTAATAGGGTCAAATCCACTTACTGGTGACAAAATCCTTTCTCATTGATTTCAATTGTCATTTTGTTCATGGTAGATCCTACCATCATGGGCATCTTAGATAGCACCTTAATCTTCCTTTTGGTGCCCATGCTAAAGTTTTTATTAGGGTTGGGAGTCATATTAGTCCCTCCATGGCATTGCGTTGAAACCTTGTATTCTTATTTTAGCTATTTATTTGCAGGGATCCAATACTTTTATGTTCAATTTTTCACTACATTGCATACTTATCTCTCGCTCATTTGAGCCTAATGTCGGCTTCATATTGTTATCTCTCATCCATTGTCTTATGCATTCTCATCAATTTCTATCTTTACAATATTTTCCTTTGAAATTTAACACCTATACCCTAAGAGGAAACATTCCCCTGAGTGTCCATATCATGTACATGCTTCCTTGCATTGAGCATAGGTATGTTTCTTTAACTTGGAAATAATTTTCTTGCCTGTGACACTTGTTTTCTCCATGTATTCTAGAATTATTTTATTCTCTTTTTATGATTTCCAATATGAAAAAGACAAAAAAAAAACAAATAATAAAAAAAGAGCGTGGGAATGAGTCTTCTTTTCTATTATTAGCAGCAGTATATTTGCCTTTGAACAAAGCACAAATTTTTGAGTCTGGACTCAACAATTTGGGTTTGTATGACTCTAGGAAAATGAACCAGTTATAGATATTTTTTACTCCTACAATTGGTTATTCTTTCAGTCACTATGAAGAGTCTGTCATTTCCTCCTACATTACAAACTCATGTCAATGTTCATTTTCAATTCATGCCTCCTAAGCCACATATTGTGTCTTGTTCTTGTTGAAAGGATGTAGTATCCTGTGTCGACCATTTCGTAGAATTATTGGATTTGTGATTCACCCTTATCGTATGTCAATTACTTCTCATAATCAAAAGTATATTTTTCCTATACTTGTGTTGGTATGGCGGGTCCCCATTGACTTCCTACTAGCAGGTTAAACTTTCATAAACTCTTGTGTTGTTCCTAAGTTTATACTTTAAGGCTCTAAAGTATACCATCAAAGAATCTGATACGAGTAAATAAAGTTAAGGTAGACAAAGTCGACTTTGAAGGATAACCACTATGGTTGGTTCCATAACTTTCTCCATTGAGCTTCCCAGTTATTTTGGATGCTTATGTCACGTTCAATGGCTACCCATGAACGCTCTAATTTGACCTGGGTGTTAGTTGTTTGCAAGATAGTGTTAAATAAAATTAGGGCAATGCTAGTATGATCAAAAAGATCGGGTTCTACATTAGGTTGTCTTAAGGAGGGAACAGTCATGAGGAATAATGGTTGGAAGAAGGTCTAAAACTTTGTTCAATAAAGTGTGTTGCTTTCTGAATTTGATTATAAGAGAAAAAAATTCAAACACAGATTAATATTCAACAAATCAGAGGTCATTTCCTGTTCCTGAGTTAGATTCTAAAGACATGATAGTGACGAGTGAAAAAAACAAAATCGTTTAACAAAAATGAGGGGTCGATCTTGGAAGAATCTCACTTTGCAACAAGGAAATATGAAATACAAGAGGACTCTAATGAAACACAAACCATTGCATCCTAAATAATCTACAGGTCTTGAAACTACTGACAACAGGTATAGAGGAAAAACTATAAATAATTAGATAACCCAATGACTTTGAACCAGTAGTAAATATTATGCTAAATTATTGTTAAAATTTCATCAAAGATACACCTAAGAAAAAATGCTATGAGAAAAAACAAAGGGAACACATAGCTTAGGATTGACAAGATCTGGAATCTCCTCTTTGCATTCTTATTAATCACTGCAAAAATTTTATCTCGTACAATGGCCACCAAAAAGCCTTTTATTAGTTCTAAAAATTTACATTTATAAAAAAATTCCAATCCTTGGCGGTTGGGGAATCTCTAACTTCTAGGAACTACCTATTTATCGTAAATAAGTTGAAAAATGTTTTACAAGATTTTCTTTATCTTTCTTTTATTTTTATAGCTACACTTTTCAAACTGGTACTTTATTTCTATGTTGAAGACTCTCCTTCTTTTTCTCTGACACATTCGATGCATTTGTTGAGGAAAGGTGCAGATGTTTTGGGAGGCTCTGGAAACTCCTTTGCTTCGAATAGATATACCTTTATCTGTATCTTTGGGAAATAGTCTTCAACTCTTTTATCTGCAAAATTTATTGACTACAATTTTAAGTTGGGTTGAATCAACATCCTATTGATTAAGGTGACATCCATTTCTTTTAGCTGTGAAATCTCCATCTGGATCTCACTTAGATCTTCTTTAAACTTAAATTGGTGTCTCGCAATATTTATCTTCCCTAGAAGCCCTATGAAATTGTCCTTCTCGATATTTAATGACCCTTTTTCTAAGAGATCCAAAACCTCTTCGCAGTCGTCTTTGATTTCTTTAACTATTCTTTTGTTTCCCATTATGTTGGCTTCCCATACTTTGAGCATAATGTCACCTCTGATTTGCTCTATGGCTGATAATTTTGTAGTTTTGGATGTCTCTTCGTTCGTTGAACATATTGTTTCCCTTTGAAGAGAGACCCTTGTTGATTTAGCTTCTTTTACCTTCAAGATGATGTTATCAAAGGAATTGCTTTCTTCATGGAAGTAATTCTAGAGGATCTCTATCTTGGAAATCAACTTTCGTTGTTCAACTTCTAGCTCTACATGCACTTCCAGTGACTGGGCCTGGAAAACTTTTAGATCTATGACTAGATCTTCAATTGAATTTAATTTTGTTTGTAATTGATTTATGATTTCTTCTTGCATCTGACTTGTCCACACTCTCTCTTCCATCTCGCTGAGGCTTGTTTTCAGGGATTTAATCTCTTTCTTATCCCCAGCTCTGGCTTGGTCCAGACCTTTATTTATACCTTCTTCAATCCTTTTTTCATTCTCCTTTAATTGGCCTTGTAGTTTAGTGATCATGAGGTTTCTCTGTCTCAGACGTGATTTCATATTTTCAAGAGTGAACTAGTTAGTTGTGGTTAATGCTCCCATAGAACCAACTATTTCGGTAGTGAAATATTCTTCCTCTAAATTATGCCCGTCTATTATGATTTTGTGCTTCTTTACCATGGCATTTTCCCTTTGATGCATTTCTTGCTTCAACACTTCCTTTCTCTTCTTACTGAAAAAATAATTAGACGAAGGAATCTCTTCTCTAGAGATGGGCTCAAGGTCACTAACATATAGGGCTCCCAACTGGGGGAAACCGAAAGTGGATTGTAATGGAGTCAAGGAGGCGATGGGGGCACCTAATTCTGTAGATCTTACGTCCTCTGTTGTTTTGGGGGTATTACCATGAATTGTATATGATGAAGGGAAATATGGTTTATCAGACACTGGGGGTGTCTGAGACCCTTTTTCCATTTCTGAGTTCTCTGCCTTTTGTCCTTCTATTTTTCGTGGAGACTCTTCGGTCTCTTCTAGAATTCTCTTTGTGTTTTCTTTATCCTGCCCTCCTGATCCAAAATATGGGGGTATGCTTCCTCGTTCTGGAGGATGAGTTGATGCTTCTCCTAGTAATACCCTAGGTAAACCACTTCTACGATGTTTCTGGAAGTTTAGGAAATTATTTTGCAAGTCAGGTGACAAAGATTGAAACCTGGCCAGCACTTCATCATAAATTATAACTCCTCTGAACATGTCATCACAAGGGGACTGTTCATGTTCGTATGTAGTTGACTTGGTGATTACCCACAATTTTATGGGGATCATATTTCCTGTGATCGAGATTTAGCAACTTTGTCTCTCCTAATGCAATTGCCTCAACCATGGAATGCCCTAGATTGAGTGGTGAATATTTCCCAACCTGCATAGGGAAAATAGGCCATAATATCTTTTGGGCCATTTTTAGTTCATTCCCAATGCCACCTATTACTATATGATGAGCCACGTCCCTACATACCAATCTATCAGGGAGGGATTTTGGTAGTGCATGGAGAGGGGTTGAACATTCGAAAACCCTAATGTAGGAAAACTTTTCTTCTATAAACCAATCAACGACGACCTTGAGACTTTCCATGATTGACTCGGAAATATGGGGAGGCTCACAGCCATACAACATCTGGTGCACCAGAATCACCACGAAGTGGAAAATTTCGTAGAAGGAATCCTTAGCATTTTCTTCCCACAACATAGAATAGTATTCATGAATGGGTTTATTGGAGGTTGGGTTCCAACTCCAATTCATCAGAGGGAGAGGTTTCATGAAGGATATGGCATCCATGATATAGGTGGACATATATAAGGCCACTAGTTGGCCCTTGGATTTTTTGGTTTGATACTCTGTTACCTCCTTAGATAAATTGTCTGATAGGATTTTGTCCCAGTTGAAACTAAAACCTTCAGCTGCTTCATGAATAAGAGGCACCCATTCCGCAGGGAAATGAGTGGGGATTTTCTTTTCGAATATTCTGCAAAGCATCATGGCTACATAGACCATGTATTCATTTAGTGAGGTTGTGGCATATTTCTCGTGAGTATCAGCCCTGAACTTTGCTGACACTCCCCACCAGCCTCTAATTATATCAGGGTATGTATGATCTACCTCTGTGCATTCCTTTCTTTGGAATTCGGCTATGAATTCAGCATTATAAATATACTTAGGATTACGGGGTAGCATGTACATTACTTGTATATGTTTCGGCCTGAAGGAACTGATGACGACCCCATGGTTGTCTATAATGCTCCTTGTCTTCGTGTCTGTTCTCTCTAAGGCCCAATATATCATGTCATTATATGGCATGCACCATGGGCGTCCTGCTATCTTGTGAAGTTTAGACTCCACTATGTCCCAAAGTTTGTTCCCAGAATCATGGGGGAAGTTCTTGATTGCGTAATCTAGATTCTCAAAGATTTGCCTCCAAGTTTTGATAGAATCAATAGCACGGGGTGTGGTATCATATACAACATCTCCTTCTATACTTGTGCTTTCAACAGTTTCCTCAGCTTTCTTAAGTACCCTCTTAGGTGCCATATCGTTCGCACTAGATTGAAAACCTGTTTTCAGATGAGAAAATCTATAAGCCTGGATGAATACAACTCACTCGTGATTGTAAAAGATAAGAATAAAATTCAAAATCAAGAGTTGTAGTTCTTTTAACTCATCTTTTAATAGACGTACTGAGACAGGAAGTAAGTGTTACACATGATTTTGGTCATCTTTGTGATGTATTAACAATGGTGTACTCAGGCTCCCAACAAGAACTTTCTCCTGAGAAAAGTGGAATTTATCTCCTTCCAAAAAACATATTTTCAAAGTGAGTTCGCAGGCTGCTTATAGCCTAGGGTGAAAGAATGACCCATTCTCATAAGCCACCTTCATCTAGGGTTCGAACTTCTCACATTGTGCTCTATACATAGGGTCTGAACTTATTTTCAAGCTTGGAAAAGGGAAGAAGTCTCGAGGGTTCTAGAAGGGGATCTTCTAGAAAATGGGTTGGCATTCGAATGGTTGTCATTTTATTGGTTTCCCTGATTTGGTGGGATCATTCTCATCCATGTAACCATCTCACGCTCTCCTATATATTGAAATTATTCTCATGGAAAAAGTTAAGAAAGATTAATTGAAGAATTGTGTGAAGGAATTGTGTGAAGAACCCAGCTTGGACAGAAGCTTGGGGACTCTAGTAGGTCTATCAAGCGAAATTGGATCTTCTTCATGCAAGGACAGAGAAAGTGTGTGTGTTGGAACCAAGAGTCTCCAAAAGGAAGCTTGCAACATCAAGGTGATCAGGTTGTATCTTCTACTTTCAATTAATATGATACAGCAGCATGTCCTTTTCCCATAAAGGCATTCTTACTTTATTGTGTAATTCATTGATCATACACATAAGTTGACGATTGAATACATTTTTCTATCTTCACTTTGGTTGGTTTGTGTTGTCTTGGTCTTGATCTCATGAGAGAACCAGAGTGAAGCGGGAGCAACAGAGACCTAAGAAGCGATACAAAGGTATTTCACTTGTTCCTCCTTACTAGCTAATTCAATGGTCATAACTTAGGGAAAAAGTCATGTCCTGTCCTATTTTGTTCTAGATCCAGGTGGATCTAGGGAGATTTGTTAGTGTCTGCACCTACTGATTAGTCCGATAACAAAATTGGCAACTTCACTGGGGATGCAACCCATTTTTTAGTGGTTTTTTGTGTTTTTCCTTGGCCATTTTCTCTTTCCCTACCTTTCTTCATTTCTATCAATCTCTGAGTCTTCGGAAAACTTTGATAGACTCCCTAGGTCCAAAAGTCCCTTCAAATTTTTGTCTTTTTCCAAAATTTTGCCTAGTTTCAGGCCTTCTCGCAGTGAAACAATCAGTGGCCTACGAGAACCCCTTGAGTTCGCAGTATTCCTTTCATTCTAGTGTGAGGTTCTTGCACCCTGCTCGAAGCCAACCTGCGAGAATGCTCCATTCTCGCACTGTTTATTACTGATAGCCTGCGAACCCTTTTTTTAAATTTTTGGATTTAAAGATTTTGTATGCTTAGATGCCCAGATTTGTATAGGTGTCTAATAAGAACTTCTTGGGCCATAGGTTGATTGTTTCTTGACTTCAGATTTTGTGCACGATCAGTCTTCGGAAATCACAGGCTCTTCTTGTCCATCTTTTTCTCAACTCTCATCTCTTGACTTTTCTTAGCAATGATATAATATCCGATCCTGGAATCAGAGTACTTGTTTGGTTAGAAGTCGGTGATCAGTTTGAAAGTTGGGATTGTTTGTCTTTCTCATTTGCTCATTACTTGGAAGATCATTGTTTTCATGAAATTGAAAAGACTAGTCTTGTTTGCTTGTCATTTTTGTTTCCATTGAAAGATTGGTTTGGGTTTTGTTTATTGCTTATTCGTTAATTATTGATTTTCCTTACTTTCACCACCATGGTGTAGATCTTTTTGAAAAGTAAAAAACATTTTTCTTTTTAAAAG
>ML786071.1:0-13438 GCA_009831015.1 Picea engelmannii | reverse complement strand
ATTGCACGTATTACGGGGGTCACTTGGAGGTATACCCACAATGATGAGTGGAAGCCTCTCAAGTTGATTTTGGGCTAGATACCCTTCCCTTGCGTGTGGATCGGATTGTCGACTGTCTCCCTAGGATTTATTGTTTCCAGTGGTAACCTTAGTGGCCTTTCTTCTTAGGATCTTACACAAGGTGACTGTGAAGGGGAAAGTCCTCACGGTACCTAGAATCAACATTGGACAAACTCACTCGGGCTCCTTGGAGGGTATACCCACGATTATGTGTGGGAGGTTGCACAAGGGTGTAAGTTCGTTAAGAAGGTTGTCAACGTAACTTTTCCACCCTAGCCCAGCCCCTTCTCATCTCGTTATTGTGATGTTGGATTTCATCACCAACTAGTAATTTCGGAATTGGAAGGTCTTGTTTGCTTGGTGTTGTTTCTTAGATTTTTTACTAGCGCATGTTGTTTATTTACCCAAGTTGACCATAGGATTTTCTTCGTAAGTATGTAACTCATTCACAATAGACCCTCCACATCGTTAACGTAGAATGCAGGGATTACCTCCAAAAAATCTGGAAGGTTCTCAACCCCTACCTACAAGCTCACCAGAGGGCTCTCCTCAATAGAGTGAAGTCCAAGACGTCACCACTCCACAAGTGGAAAGAACTGACTCTCTAGAACGGTTTTGAATTACCAATTCTCAAGAGGACTTTCAACTTCACCTCGATTTTGAGAGACGTATTATGCGAGTGATTTTTTCCGGAGACTTAGTTGTTTTGTCTTTTGGATCACCGATTGGACCTTTTCCAGGACCTGAGGGCCAAGATCCTTTTTGGTATACTGGCATTTTTAGACGGGATCTTTTTGGATCAAGAGCAGGCGTTCAAATCATCGTCTCACCTGCGTTCCCTGAAACCTCTGACCCAGACGCAGTACCTTTTACTACTACTTATTATTTTCCTGGTACAAAAGCTCCACAAGTTGACCACATCTTGACCCTCCCTTTAGAAATGGTTCATTACACAGATATTACGAGCCTTCACAACGGGATTATAGTGTTTATTCAAGCCCCCATTGGCACACCTCTCTCGCCTAGTGCCACCCCGATGCTTCAACCTGGATACTGTGCATTGAATGCTTCTATTCCCACTCCTACACAAACCTCATCTGGAACTCCTAGTGGTCCCTCTTCTTCTGGGCACTCTCCTCCCAACTTCATTCCGACACTCCCTCAACCCCCTTTCGAAGGACCTTTTTCATCCTCTATCAGTTGCACTAATCCTAGTGGAACCATTCCATCGTTCACACCAAATTACCAGATTCCTATTGGTGGACAATTTTACCAAGGAGGTTTGACTCAACCCCCCCTTGTAGGGAAAATTCCTATTGGAACACAAATCTCAATTGGAACACAACCCCCAATTGGAACACAACCCCCAATTGGAACTCAACCCCCGATTGGAGGACAACCCCCACCAATTGCACCCTATGGACAAAACATACCTCCATCCTTGGCCCAGTATTGGAACCATCTGATACAACATAATCCTCAATCGACTGGGGGGCAACAACTTCCAGCTACATCTGTTATACCCCCTAGTATAGGCCAACCATATCTAGGTACGTCCAATCCTATTTGGGGTTTGAATGCTCAAACTYATGTCCCAGTTCAAGGATACAATCCCATGAGCTACTTTCCTCCACAACAACCACCGAATCTTCCTGGGTCTTCRCATTATATGCAGACTGCTTATGGTCCCACTRGTTTRTCGACAGGACTCCCTCCCCAAAGCCACCAGTACCCGCATGTGAATAGATAGTTACCCTTCTTGGCCACTTTGGACCTCCCGGATCTGTCGAGGATTTTAAATGATCCAATTCGTCATTCTCCCCAATGGCCCRCTATACYAGMCWAGTTACCATCTGACATCCCTAAATTYGATGGCAAAGCGGGAGAGGACCCGAACAATCACGTGATGACTTTTCACCTCTGGTACTCATCCAACTCCTTGATGGATGACTCTATTCGTTTACGTCTTTTTTAAAGAACTCTCACGGGTTCTACCGCGAAGTGGTATATAGAATTACCACGAGGTTTATTCGCCGACTTCAACACCCTAGCTATGTCTTTACTCACCCACTACCAGTTACCGATCTGTTATGAAACAGGGACCAAGATTTTGAGTTCTTTCAAACAAAACAAAGCCACTCATATATCCAATCACATTCATAAGTGGCGACAGAGACAACGTCTCATCAAACTCAAACTTCCCGATCAGTTGTTGGCAAAGTAGTTCACAAAATCATTTTTGAACGACATCAATCATGACATCGCCATGGGTCGAGTTGTCACGGAAGAAAAGGCCATAAGTTGTGCTCAATACCTTGACCTCGTTTACTCACAAACATGTAATATTTATGACTTACTCCCTGATGCACCTCATCCTTGCACTTCCGCCACTTCAACTACTCCAGCCACTTCTCATGTAGCCGAAGCTATGATTGACACTTTCTATGCCCAACCACATTCCGCCTCAAGCAACAACCCCAAACCCACTTCTTCTAATGTTCAAAATGATTTGTCTCCTACCTCTCCCGCCGACAAGACTTCTGAGGTAAATGCAGTTCAATCTACCCCAGCCAGTAAAAACAAATCCAGAAAGGGAAAGGGTAAGAATAAGGAGGACAAAAATATTTCTCAAGCAGAGAAAACCAAAACTCCACTTGTTGATGATAGGGATAAGCACAAACCCCGATACCCTTGTCTTATCTATGGTAATCATGACTACACAAACGATTGTCCACAAAGCGTCGAGGTTACTAAGTTCCTTCAAGGAGCCCTGAAACCACCCACTCCGACCGTTTTGTCCCAACCCTTCCCCTCTCAACAACAGGCCCAATTGGTCATTCATGACCAACCTTCCCCTTCTACTACGTCCTATGTATTAATGTGTACTGGCGATTCAAAGAAGAATGACATCGCACTTACCACTTGAGCCAAAGATTATTCTCCCTCTAAAGCGAAGGTTGATGATATACCTCCTTCATTGGTCCAACTGTCTCCCACGACTCCACCTACCAACTGTCCTCTTCATCTCGAATGACCGATCCTTGACACAGTTCTTTTCCCTCGTCCAAAGGGAATCATTCGGAAATCGACTTTCAATCCTCATGCTCATGCTGCCCAGAACTACAACATTGTTGAAGATCTGGCCCAAGTACTTTCAAAGTTGTCCCACACAACGGAAGGCACTGTTGAAAGCTATCGGTGGAATTGACCCAACGGAAAGGAATTTAATAATTTTTGACTTGGAAGATCACATTCCAAGGTTACCCACTCAACTCGCCTTCCAAATCCAAGTGATTGTCTTCGACAAAAACATTTGTAGAATCATTATCGACAAGGGTGCCTCGACATGTGTCATGTTTGTTACCTTCTGGAAAGCCATCGGCTCTCCCTCTTTGATTGAATCCCATAACATGCTCAAAGCCTTGAATGGCTCCAGTTTTAAGCCTTACGGTGTCCTTCCTTCATTGCCAATCATGCTAGAAGGAAAAATGGTCCAAGTCGAAGTGGAAGTCTTTGACGCTCCACTCGATTACAATCTTCTACTCGATCGTCGCTGGATCAATTCCATGCACACAGTTGTGTCGACTCTTTTTCGTGTGGTACGTTTCCCACATCAAGGAAAGGTCATTACCGTCGACCAATTATCCTTCTTTAACTCGGATACACGTACTAGCAACATATCGTTTATCGCTAAACCCCCCCAGTTTACGAGAACGTCGGTGTAGGTCTTCTCAAGGACTCTTCGTTAATGGGTATTTTTCCCATTCCACCACCCGATGTTCCACACTCGTTTATTGCTTCAATCAACATGATCTCCACCTCGATTCATGGAACCCCTGCGTCTCACGACCCATGGATGGTACTCGACCCCGACGATCATCTTCGTTACGGCGATGAAATTCCTTTAAGTCTGGTTGAATCCGCCTATCAGGCCATTCAATCGACAACCCCTTTTGCCCCCTCTCTTGGTTATTTATCTCTAGATCCTTTCCATTCATTTCTCCCATGGACGAGATTATTATGTCTTTCATGGAAGACACCCCTTGAAACAATGGACATCACCGTTCCATCCTCTTCTTGGAACAACACACCATCGAGAGCTACCAACAGATCTTGACCTCGTCGACCGTTATTTTCATTTCAACCATTCCTGAGTCCACACACAATGTGTTTTCCAAAGGGAACTTAAGCAATATCTCACCCACTATTCCCCTCGACATATCTGGAATTGTCGAAAATGTGCATATCGGAGCTTCGTCTTCCCCTGATGAAATCGTCACCTATAAATCACTTTTCAAAACATTTCATGATGTCTTCACCTGGAGCTATGAAGAAATGTTGGGCATCGACCCCAACATTTTGATACATGATATTAAGACATACCCATATGCTAAACCCATCCGGCAATGCCTTCGTCCAGTTCACCCACGTAAAGCGGTTGCTATCAAGATTGAAGTCGAGAAACTTCTCAAAGTCGGATTTATTTACCCGGTGTCCCTCACTGACTAGGTTTCCAATCTTATCCCGATCAACAAGAAACAAGGCACAATCCACGTATGCATTGATTATAGGGATATCAACAAAGCTTGTCCTAAAGACAACTTTTCTACCCCCTTCATCGATCAGATTGTCGACGATTGCGCCAGAAGAAAAATCTTCTCTATGATGGATGGTTTCTCTGGATATAATCAAATCAATATTGTTCCCGAGGATCAACACAAAACCTCTTTAATTTGTCCTTGGGGCACTTTCGCCTATCGGAAACTTCCTTTCGGTCTCAAGAACACTAGCGCAAATTTTCAGCGCACTATGTCTTATGCCTTCCATGATATCAAGCACATCATGCAGCCATATCTTAATGACTTACCTGCTCATTCCATGCACCAAGTCGATCATCCAATCCAGCTCCGAGCCATTTTCCTCCGCTGTCGGTTTTACCATATATTATTAAATCCTCAAAAAAAAAAATTATGCGTAGAATCCGAGCGACTCTTAGGCTTTATTGTTTCACGTCAAGGGATCAGGGTAGATCCTTTAAAGGTTGAGGTGATTCTCAATCTCCCTCCTCCTTCTACACTTTGTCAGTTACAAAGTTTGCAAGGGAAAGAAAACTTTCTTCGTCGTTTCATCCCAAACTACACCAAGATAACTCTTGGGTTTACGCGACTACTCAAAAAGGGGTCTGAGTTCATATGGGATACCATTGCAAACAAATCCTTAGAAGCTTTGAAACTGTCCCTGACACATGCTCCGCTTCTCTTCCCCCCTGATTACAGTCGCAATTACTTCCTCTACCTCGTAGCGTCGGATCACACCATCGTTATGATTCTTGTCCAAGAGGATGATTCTCATGACGAAGATGTTATCTATTACTTGAGTCGAACTCTAACGCCTACTGAAACCAAGTATTTACATGTCGAAAAATTGGCCTTGGTAGCCGTCCAAGAAGTTCAACATTTCCAGCACTATATCCTCTCTCGCAAGACTACGGTAATTTCTAACTGCAACCCTATGAAACACATTCTCACACGTCAATTGCTAGGGGGAAAGTACTCCAAATGGATCATGATACTCCAGGAGTTTGACTTGGAATTTGAACGAGCTAAGTCCAAGAAGTCCTTAGTGTTTGTCGAGTTGATATGCGACTTTCCCTACTCTCAAACGGAAAATGTAGCAGTCGATTCATTACCTGATGAATCCCTTTTCCTAATTAGTTTCGATGACCTTTGGTACGGTGATATCATCATATATCTCCAAACCCAGACTTTCTGGCCCAAGTTGTCTAGTACTGACCAGCGTCGAATAAGCTAACAATCCCGTCAATATATTATCCTTGGGGATACTCTTTATCGTCGTGGGATTGACTTAGTTTTTCGACGCTGCCTCATGTTCAACGAAGTCGAGAAAGCCTTAAATGACTACCATTCTGGAGCCTGTGGGGGTCATATGTTCTGGTATGCTACTGCCTAGAAGATCTTATGAGCAGGGTATTTCTAGCCTTCTTTATTTAACGATTGCATAATCGTCGTCCAAAAATGCCACGTTTGCCATACCTATAATCATAAGATACAATCACATCCTGCTCCTCTTCACCCTGTGGTCTCTGTTGGTCCCTTTGTGAAATGGGGTATCTATTTCAATACATGTCACCCCCACTCAGCCGGGGGGCATGGATACATTATTGTAGCCGTAGATTATTTTACGAAATGGGCCGAGGCGATGCCGACATTTGAAAATACTGGAAAGACCGCAGCATTATTCATTTTCAATCACATCATAGCTCCTTTTGGTGTTCCTCGGGCTATCGTCACCGATCAGGGTAGCCACTTTAGAAACTTCATGATGTCCAAACTCACTGAAAAGTTGGGTCTTCGCCATGAAAACTCAACGCCCTATTACCCACAAGCCAACGGCCAAGTTGAAGTGATTAATAAATTTCTCATAACCATGCTTCAACGAATGATAGGGATTCACAAAGAAAGTTGGCACACAATGTTGTTTTCAGCATTGTGGGCTTACAGGACATTCGTTAAGTCCGCTACTGGGTTTACAACTTTTCGATTAGTCTATGGTCTAGAAGCCATCCTCCTGATTGAATGCAAGATACCCTCTTTAAAACTAGTCGTCGAACAACTACCAAACACTTCTGCAGAGGAAGAATGTCTGTTGTATCTCATGCAATTAGATGAAACTTGACTTGATGCTACCCTATTCATAGAAGCCCAGAAGAAACATGTCAAGGCCCAATACCACAAACATGTCAGGCCTCGCGTTTTCTCTGAAGGAGATCTAGTTCTCCTCTATGAACAAGATGGAGATATGCCAGGAGCTAGAAAATTCGAAGCCATGTGGCGAGCTCCTTATATCGTTAGACAAGTTTTGGAGAAAGGAGCCTATGAGTTAGTAGATTACGACGGTATCCCTTTGAGTGAACCCAGAAATGGGTTGTACTTAAAGAAGTACTATGCATAATATCACCTGTGCACGAGTACTTGTATTTTATTGTATGATACTTCTTGTGTGTTACTGTAGTTTATTTTTTCATTATCTAGTCTCTGCCCTTATGTGACGTTGTCTTTGATTTCCAGATGTCAAAGTCTTCGCTATCCCACATTGGCTTCGCTGATGGTGCTAGTCATAGTACTAAGAACCCTTCTTCTGCTGCGTGGGCATTTTACGCCCCTACAAACGAACTTATCACTCTACGAGGTGAGTGCCTTAGCCGTGCGACCAACAATATTGCAGAGTATAGCGTCATTATCAAATTGTTAATTGATGTTATCTCGCTTGGTATCCATCACTTAGTTGTGCAGCTCGATTCATAGCTCGTAGTACTATAGTTAAGTAATGTCTATGCTATTCAAAGTCCTACTTTGTTACGGGTATATTTGCAAATTCGCCTCTTGGAACGTTATTTTGATTATATTGAGTATCAACATATTCCTAGATGTCTAAATACATTAACTAATGCATTAGATAACTATGTATTAGACATAAATTTGGGTCATTTATAAATCAATCACATCACAAGTATCACACAACACAAGATAAGCCGGTAGAAGCCATATGTATATATAACGATCAAAAAGTTTTTTACAAAAAAATTTTGTCCAAGGACCAAAATTTCAAAATCTGAAGCTCATAGCTTCTACAAAGTGATGTCATGGATGATGGTCACGATAACACACGACTTCCCAGGCAACCCTACGAAGCAGTTGGCCAACAGACTCCGACGGCCCCACCGTATGACGCTGATAACGTCGCAGAACCTCTCCAAGAGGCATGTCTAGAATGTCTATAGTCAAACCCTCTAAGTTTTGTTCCACTACCTCATAATCTTCAACGTCCCATTGTGGAACTGGAGCCACCTCTCCTCATCGTTAAATAGGAGAAGTACCTGGAGGTCGATAAGGCCCCACGTATGTGTCATCAAAAAAGATTTTTTGTAATTAGACCTTGGATGAACATAACAACATTTGCATATGATAAAATTCACAAAAACATTTAAAAAATAGAAAATGTGTACTTCTTACCGAGATCCCCCCATTGAGCACCCTTGGGCAGGGCCAAGTCTGGATCCCCTCGAAATTCGAACTCAGAATAAGCATAATCATCGACCATCAGCATCTGTGGTCCCAACCAGTCAAAGAAGGAATCATTGTATTTGATGATTGATATAGCTACATGCCAGGCCATGAGGTTACACCACCTCAGCATTCTCGAATCCTCTGGAGCCAGTAAACCCCACTCAACCTGCAACCTCAGCAAGGGAACCCTCTCAAGAAAGAAGCACACCAACAATGACCTATACCTGAATTGCTTCAAGTCGCCTCTCCTGCATTTGGTCAACTGCCTCTTCACGCTACGAAGAACTGCGTTTGACCAGTTAAAAAATCGAGGCTCAGTACACTCTATGGCATACTGAAAGTAGCTATGGAGAGTCATGTGTGGAGAAGCTCTCCCATCCATAGAAGTAATGGTGAACAAAATAGTTCAAAGGGTCAAATCCTGCACCCCCCAAATGGCCACTTTTCCTTTGCTTCTTTCCGCCTATGGAACATAGTACAAATGACAGTGTTCACTCATAGGCAACCCACCACCTTGGCTACCAGTCAAGCTAGCGTGGTACCCATGCCATGACAGTCCTGTCAGGAAATAAATGTCCTCGATATCCAAGGACAATGTGTGGACCCCTACATGGAATACTTGTTGGTCCACATCCCACATATGAACGAGGTACTCCAACAGCCTGACCTGGGCCCTCATGCCCGGGATCCGAAAGAATTTTAAGAGACCACAATCTCGCAAAGCGGCAACAGTGCCTGGGTTATTCCTAACAATATCATCATCTTCTTCATGTTGTCTTTCACGCCATTCCAGAACCATTCTGATAGCCAAATTCCTACATAATAAACATAAGAAGAAGGTCAACAACTCTCTTCAAGACTTGGTACATTTTTCATTGAGAAAACATTAAAGAAATTTTTCACTTTACGGTTCTCGCAGGTGCCCCTTTAGCATAGTGTGAGGTTCTAGCAGGTGCCTTTGGGGTCACTTGCGAGAATCATGCATTCTCGCAGGTCCCGTGTGGCTAGCCTGCGAGAATGCCTGAGCACAAATTTGAGCCCTAAAACAATCTCAAAAACTTGAAATTTACCAATGAAAATTAAAAATTGAACCATGAAAAGATAGAAGACAAGGATCTTACCTCACTGTCGGAGACGGTTCTCCAAATGGTTGATCGTACCTTCCACAATCGAGCGCCGAAATTCAAGGGCAAAAGAGGGGTTTTGGGCTAAAATCTTGGCAAAGTTAGAATGACTATGGTAAAAAGAACTTTTACCCACTTATATTTACTTTTACCATTTTTGTTATTTTTTATAATTTTTTTATTTATTAAACCTAATGCCTAATACCCCTATGAGTGCAACTTTTTGCAGACATAATGACTTCGACATCCATACACAGGGATACAGATTTTTTCTCTTTTTCATCGCATGTTTAAGTTGTTTTTTATGGTTTTTAGCACAAAACCTCGATCTTGGTCTTTGTCCGTTCTCACGCTCAAAAATACATGAGAATGTAATCGAGCACACTTTTATCACTTTTTCGGGCTCAACAAGGTTATACTAAAAAGGAACCCCCTGGATTTCTCTTTAAGATCTTTTCAGACTCTTTCAACATGAAAAGATTGTTGGGCGACCTTGCTATTTTCACGCTCGTTAAATTATTTGAAGAAAGCATCTGTTGAGAGATAATTTATCTCTTTTTCAGTCTCATCAGACTATTTTATGAAAAAGGAACTGAGAGAATTCTCTTTTGAGTTTTTTTCCAGACTCTATAATCATGAAAAACCTTTGAGTTTTCTATCTTTGGACTCGTTAAACAAACATCGAAAGACCTGTAATGGGACTGAACCACTCCTTCCTAGGGTTCGTTAAACATACTCTGAAGGACTTATCCGAAGGATGATCTTACATCAACAAGAATATGTTATCCTCCTCAAGCTTGCGTAAAAATAAAGAGGTACTCGCCAGAAATGGTGGGGGAAAATTTAGGAAATGGATATGTTTTCGTATTCATATTATTGGTAGTAAGTGTCGCTCTTGAACATGACACCTCCCCTATTCATTATCTAAAGCTGGTTTGGAAAATCCATTTGTCTCTCATTCGACTTGCTACAAGGTCATATCCTAATTCGTCTCTGAGTCAGTGATTCCAAATCATTGGTCGTGTCATTCATATGTTCAAGAGAAGTTCATCCGAAATTGACTCGGACATATGTAGTTGTCCACTCTCTCTGTGTCAGCCTTCCATGTGTCCAGTCCAACTTACATCATACTCTGTTTCACCTTAAAAATTGATCTAGGTGGATATCGGTGGCCACCCGACTATTCCACTTGAACCCACACCATTGTTTCTTTCAGTTTTTCAGTTTCCTTAATTGTAGCACAATTTACTATTTTTAGCAGTTCTTCGGGTCCTGAACTTCCAGAGATATTTTGAGGCCCTAAACGACATTTTTTGGGCATGAATGCTCTGGCGAATATGAGCTCGTTCCAAAATTGATATTCGCTGTCAACAATGTATTCCTCGGATAGATCTTTCTAACAATGTATCATGTGCGTGAAACGGAGATAGTATGCCAAAGTTACGACCCCGGGAAATTGATGTACCAATTTACCCCAACGGGGCCCATATTCTAATGTTTCATCTCCTAGGGTTAGGTTTTTGAATGTTTAGGGTTTTCCATTGTTTCTCAGTAATATATAGGCCTTTGAGCCTCATTGTAACAGGTAGTTCAGAGGCCAGTAGCCTCCACATATCTTCTCAGAGATAAGCTACCAACGCCCTAGATAGTTTATTTCCATTCTGTTTGTAAGCATTTTTAAATCATTTGTTATTAATGAAATGAAGTCTTATTTTCACTGCATCTCTGCGTTTATGTGTATTTATGTATTTCATTGTGTTCCTACATAAATCTGGATCAGTGGTATCAGAGCAATCTACTCATTCTCGATCTTTCATTGCATGTCCCCAACGAGGTCGAGGTATAAGGAGTTGGGGCTTGATCTGGTTGAACCTTTGCAAGATCAGTCTCGCAAACCCCGATGACCGCCCATGGGGGAAGAAAAGAAATATGAAGGAGCAGAAGATCCTATCAAAATGTTGCTCGAGGAAGCCCTTGAGAAACAAAGGAATACGACGATGGACAACTTTGCCCAGATTCTTCAACGGATTCCCACTAGCGGTGCATCGACATCCAACAGCCACTCTGGAGGCGCCATTCCTTTTAAGGTACAAGTAAACTTTGACATTCCCATATTTGAGGGCCAAATAGATGCAGATGTCGTATATAGATGGTTGAATATGTTAGAAGGATATTTCTCGATTCATGAATTTTTTGACCGAGAAAGGATTATTTTCGCACTCCTCAAAGTTGCCCCCCATGTCAAGGACTGGTGGGAAACCTACTCAAAGAAATAGGGAGAGGAGGAACCCTCTCTATTCTCGGCCACACCCACTTGGAATTCTTTCTGAGATGCCATCAAGGAACAATATTATCCCGTGGGGAGCTATGAGGACAAATACATACAATGGACTACGTTGCGGCAGCAAAGGGACCAAGATGTGCATGAGATGACGAATCAGTTTCATACCCTATGCACAAAGTTGGGTATCAAAGATTCAAAGAAAAAATTGGTGTTAAGGTACTGCAGTTGTCTGCACAGATACATCCAGGAGGAAATGGAGTTCCTCGACATCTCCTCTCTTGGTCTGGCGTAATGATATGCTGCCAAGATTGAGCAGAAGTTCAAACAGAAAAGCGATACTTTGGGTCTACAAATCAGAAGCAAGGGAAAGGTACCACCAAACCATAGAACAAATTACCAAGCCAAGGCGGAGCAGCCTAGGGTAACCTTCCAAAGCCACAATCAAAGAACAACACCATGAAGCCAAAAAAGGACACGGGGAAGTGGTGTGAGTTCCATAAGAACTCCACTCACAACATGAGTGAGTGTTGAGCCAAGCAGTCACTGGTAGCCGAGTTGAAGGCTTTTGAATCGGATGCATGCTACAACTTTGAATCAGAACCCAACAAGGGGAATGACAGGGAGAAGTATATTATCAATGTGGAGCCTAACGCCACCATTGCCACCACGAAGATATAGAAGGAGGAACCAGAAGATCCAGAGGAGGTGGAGCATCTCTTCCATTCCAAGATGTGGGTAAAGGGTTCCCTATTTCAGTTCATTGTCAACAACGGGAGCCAGAAGAACCTCATCTCAGTAGATTTCTTGAAGCGGCTAGGCCTGCGGACCACAACACACCCACAACCATACACCATCGGGTGGTTGCACCAAGGACGAGACCTCTGCGTCAGCCCACAATGTCGCCTTCCCTACAACATCAAGCCCTTCATGGATGAGGTATTATGTGACATTTCTCCTCTTGATGTTTCTGATGTATTATTAGGCCAACCGTACTTGTGGAAGTGACATGTTGTGTATGAGTCCAAGCCTTGTGTTGTTATTATCACCTTGGGAAATAAGCTGTACAGGATATCGGAGATAGCACCACCTACCACCATCTCTTTGGTTACTGCAAAACAATGCAATAAGCTAATTTCCAAAACCAGGAAAAAAAAATTCCTGATGATCCACCCTGAGGGAAAGAGGAAGATTCTGACCATGACCTCCAGACAGGGCCCCTCTGCATGAAAACAACAGATGGATAGGGTTTTGGAGGAGTACGAGGACATATTCACCTCCCCTGTAGGGGTGCCTCTACATTTCCAGGTCAAGCACCCCATCGATCTGACCACAGGTGCGTCGCTTCCCAATGGACCCATCTATCGACGCTCTGTTTTGGAGAATGATGAAATCAAGAGGCATATTTAGGAGTTGTTGCAGAAAGGTCACATCCGGCCAAGTTCATCACCCTGTGGGAGCCTGATCGTGTTGGTGAAGAAGAAGGATGGGACTTAGAGACTTTTCATTGACTATCGGGCACTGAACAAGATCACTGTTCGGAATAGGTACCCGATCCCACAGATTTATGACCTTGTGGACCAACTCAAGGGGGAAAAATATTTCATCAAGATCAACTTGAAGTCGAGGTATCACCAGGTACCAATCGAACCCTCTGATGTGTGGAAGACTACCTTCAAATTCCAGGAGGGCCTTTTCGAATAGTTGGTCATGCCATTCGGGTTGACGAATGCCCCTGCAACCTTCATGAGGCTAATGGAAGACATCCTACGACCATTCACCAACTCATTTGTAGTGGTGTACTTGGATGACATTCTGATCTTTAGCCAGACTTGGGAAGAGCACCACCACCACATCCGACAGGTCCTCCAAACACTGCGACAACA
>ML786070.1:489763-499808 GCA_009831015.1 Picea engelmannii | reverse complement strand
TCTTTTTTCGTTTTCTTATTTTTTTAGTTTTTAATTGATCCAAAAAAATTGAATTATATTTTTTTGGTAAATATTTAAAATTAGTGTTATTTAACTACAATTATTTTCAATATGTTGAAGTAAAGGTAAAACAATGTGTTAAAAATGATATTTTCCACTATATTTAAAAAGTATGGAACCATAACTTAATTAATGACATATAATTATATGAAAAATCTTAATTTAAAATAAATAAATGGTGTACAACATTTTAAACAATGGATGGAGCATGAAAATATGATTAAAAACACCATTGAATAAAAATAAAAATAGAAAAGTTTGAAAATAGATGAAAAAGCATCGTTGAGAAAAAAATAATTTTTTTTTTGAACAATTTGAAAATAAATGAAAACACTACCATTTAAAAACAAAAAAGTGGAAACCTTATGTATCAGAAAATTTAAAATATCAAAAAATCACCTAAAAAGGAAGGGGGGTGCTACCGGTAACACCATTTTTAAAAACGGGATAAAAAACTTGATCCCCCAAAAAACGAGAACTCTGTAGAGTTTTCGTTAAGTTTGTAACTATGTTAATATTGATGTTGGAAGACGTGCACCTTGGGAGAAGTGTTATTTAGTTATTTTATTAACTCAATGGGAATGATCTAAAACTATTGTCATCGAGAGCATAAGCTAGGTTGGATCGCCGACGTCATCGTAAAAAAAATCGCTAAAGTTTACCACACTCACCTACCAACCAAACTCAATGATGACATGCTCCATGATAATATTTTAATAAAGGATTGATTTAATAATAATTTTGGAAGAATGTGTGTCCAATAAACATAAGATTATTATAATGTATTTATTGAAAAGTGTGAAGTGATCGACCATGTGGAGTGAAGTGAAGTGATTGGTGATAAGTGATCGTCGTTGGTAATGTGGAGTGGGGTATGAGTTAGAATATGCATGCGTGGATCACCAACAATGAGGCCTAGGGAGTATTGGGGATATTATATGGGATTTTAATCCCATGGACTATGTCCATATGGTGGTTTGGGGTGAAATTGCTATCTTTTAATGTTTTTTTTTTTAAATATTTAAATTTTTTTATTTAATTTTTAATTTTGATTGTTTTCGTTTTTATTTTGTTTAATTTGATTATTTTTTTTAATTACTATTTTCTCATAGGTAAGAGGAGTCAATGACCTGAATGGGTCTAATGATTAAAAACATGTGTTTCCTCCTCGAAGGTCACTAGTTCAAATCCATAGGTGGTAGAGGGTAATTATAATTTTATTAGTTTTAATTTCAATGATTTTTTTTTTACATTAATGGGGATGATTAGAATAGTTTAATTTTTATTCTCTTTGATTAGGAGTAATTATTTCTTTTAAATTTTGTTAATAATTGTAAATGATGTAGATTAATGTAAATGATTTTTTATTTTATTTTTAATTATTTTTCTAATTTAAAAACAAATGAAAATTAGCTAAATTATAATGTAGGTCACAGGTCGCATGCCCACCCAAATTCTTATTCAAACCATCTATAGGGGCTGAACCATTTAATTCGCTAATTGTTGGACTCTCTTATGCATGTGGGACTCCTTTTTTTTTGTAGGTTGAGGATCAATGGTCCGGATTTACCCATTGGCTTGATCAATGGTTGTTGACCAATGATATTTAAACAAGCATAACTTGGGATACAAGTGTCGGAATTGGGTCCATGATACCTCGTTGGAAAGGTGTCATACAGAGGATTGCAGTGGAACAGGTCTACGAGTTGGACAGTTGACAAAAGACATCAACAAATAAAATAAAAATAAAAAATAGACCACGGATTTGGGGGAAAATGGACATGAAAAATTCAAACAACCATATTCGAGGCTACGGACAATGAAATTAGGCCAATGATGACTTTATGGAAATATGGAAAAGAGAAGAAAAATATGGGATGGAAAGTGTTGGAAGATTGATATTAGAAATTGTATAAAATTGCAAAACATAGAAAATACCTAAATTTAGTTGAAGACCGGGCTATGTAGACTTCAGACAATCATAACTTAACTTACAGGAAACAAAATTGGACCAACAATAGCTCAATAGAAAGATGATACATAGGAAAATAATATCAGAAGATCTTAATCAATAGGCATGAGCCATAAATGTATAGAATGACCCAAGGAATACATAAGACAACACCAACCAGTCGAGTGAATAATAGTTTTTAATAAATATCATTTGTAAACTGTCATAGGGAGAATGTAACCACCCAGGGGTCTCTTGATCTTCAATTTGTAACTCCCACTTATACATTTTAGAAAATGTACAAATAAATTGGGGGAAAATGAAACGAATAGCGACTAGAGCTGAAGAGTCTCTCTTTTTTTTTATAAAAGAGAGCTCCCTGAATAGAATAGGTGGATTTTTCCTTTTGTAATAAAAGACAATATTATTACTTTCGAGTTAATAAAGAGAAAGAGGCATTTCATAAATTTGTGGCTTTGATGAATGTATATGAGAGTATTCTTTGTGCATTTATTTTCTACTTGAGTAGCATAGAATTCTGTTGTATGAACTATTTCTGCACTCTGTTTTGTCTACTCATGTTGTCACATGTTTTCTTGTGGGTACAAAAATGATGTTATGGATGTATTGTAGAACTATTTGTCTATGTATTTGTAGCATTGTTACTTTCATTTATCATTAGAATGCATGAACTATTTCTAGTTCTGATGGTATTACCTTTCGATGTACTCATTCTTTTAGTTTTTTTCCGCTATAGGTTACAAGCAGATATATTAGATTAGTGTTCTTTCAATTAGATTAGTCTTAATATTAATTAGAAATATTTGGGGGGGAATCCATTGTCTTTCCCCTTTTTCTTCTTTTAATTCTGAGCATAAATGAGGCCCATGCACTCGTCGAAAATGCTACTCCAAACAAGAGTAGGTCTAATTGGGGCCTACCATCGGGTGTTCTCCCTTACCTGATTCACAGGCCATTTGGACCATTCAACATTAAGAAAATATGTAAATATGAGGGGAATTAAATTAATGTGATTAATTAATAATAATTGGGATTATATAAATAAAATCTTAAGGAGTAGGATTTTAATGTAATATTGATTAATTATCCTAATAATATTATTAGGTGGGAAGGATGCCAATTCAAACGTGCCACATGTCAATCTAGATGGTGGGTCCATATTGGGCCACGTGTCTAGGGTGTTAGCTAGACTATCGACATATCGCACATCGAGAGGTTGTGATGTAGTGGTGTTGGAATAAGCCTATACCCGATAGGTTTATATCGACATGTTAGGTATCGACTGAGTGTAAGGTAGGTGGTTTTGGAATGGGCCAATACCCGGTAGGACGATATTGACATGTCAAGTATCGATAGAGGGAAGTTAGGTAGTGTTGGGTGTGAAGAGGCCTAGGGATTATAGGTTGAGGGCCTCGATGGATAAATTACCACGTAGGTGTTGCACCATTAGCCACGTCAACAATTACATATGTGCTAGTTAGATCATGTGGATACCATGTGGTTCCGTGTGGATGCCACGTGGGAGCCACGTGGGTGTGAGAGGGTTTTGGAAATAAGGTTGAAACTTTAGGAGTCCATAAATTTTGATCCAAAGATAGGATTCGAGAAAAATTACAGTCATCGGTAAGCTATTGACGAGCATAAAATGATGGATCCATTGATAAGAGTCTTCATGATGGTTAAGGTTACACCATGTCCCATATTTCTCTTGTACCAGAACAATTGGGCTCCTACAAGGTGAGGATCTTGGTATGATGTGGCCCTTCAGAATTAGTTCTTGGATTTGGTATTTGATTTATTCATTTTCCATAGTAGAATGCCTGTATATAGGGCCATTAGCTAGAGGAGCATTGGGTGTCAAATAAATTGAATGATTTACCTGATAGTGCAAAGGCACCATAGTAGGAGAGGCAAATATGTCTTTGTGATCTTCTACGATCTTGTCCACCTATTGTTTCTATGTAGAGAGACCTCTGCAGTGGGTTTGGTAGTTGCAGTAGCCTTCCATTTTATCTTCCAAATGGACCATAAAGAGGATGAATCTCCCAGTATGAGATACCATATTTCGGAACTACTTCACATAGATCAAAGAGACTGCAATAATTGGGACTACCTCTGGTACCTTGTAGAGTTCAATTCCCAAATTAATAATTACACTACGAGGCCTAGATTTTTAAAAAACATGATGCTTCCAGATATATGGTTGTCCTAAAAGAACATCACAAAATTCGAGGGGGGAAACATCAAAAAATACCTCTTCTTTGAATGGTTTTATTCCATAATGCAAGACATATTGTTGGCTGACGTGAATGTCTCATCCATGTCTTTGCCAACCGATGGTGTATGGATGAGGGTGCGACATTGTTGTTAGGTTCAACCTCTTGATGACCTATTTTGATATTAGTTTCTTCTGGCTACCTATGTCAACAATGAAATGGAGAGGGTTCCCCTTAAACCACATCTATGATTGGAAGATGTGCTCCCCTTCTCCATGATCCTTTGGTTCCTCTCGCTGGAATGTTTTGGTAGCGACGGTGACACTAGGTTATGCATCAATGATTATTTTTCCCTTATTCAGTTATGAATCAAAGTTTGAGTAGGCATATGACTATGAGGATTTCATCTTAGAAAACAATGACTTCTTGGAGCAACATTCACGAGTCTTATGCCAAGGTATTTTGTGGAACTCACACCACTTTCCATTTTCCTTCTTCAACTTCCCATTACCCTTCTTTGCTAGTGGCTTGGACTGGTTGTCTTGGGGTTGACCATCCTTGATTTGTCATTTTATTTGGGATTTAGGGCCACCTTTACTGTTATTTTGTTGCGATGGGTTTGCAGAGATGAAATCCTTCTTATTATTTTACTTGAAATTTTTCTCGATCTTGAAAACATATTGGTAAGTGACTCCTAGTGAGGAGATGTCTACAAAATCCATACATGTTTGGATGTACCTATGTAGGACACTACGGTACTTAAGGACCAATTTTAGCTCGAAGTATTTAATACCCAAGTTTGTGTGCAAGGTATGGAAGATGTTGGTGTACTTCGACATCATTTGGTCTCTCTCTTGATGCAAAGTTGTCCATCTCGTGTACTGGTCATCATAGTTTCCAACAGGGTAGTATTTCTCCTTGAGGGAATCAACAAAAGCCTCCCAAGTGGGTTATAGCCCAAACATTGTAGACTCATCTTCGACATGTTACTCATAGTAAGTTTCCCACCAATACATATCACAGGGAAGAGCTTTAAGGAGTGCGAAGGTGATTTTTTCATTGTTGGAAATTTTTTGGATAGAGAAATAACCCTTTAGTTGACTTAACCATTTTTCCAAACAGTCGTTGTCTATCTAGACTTCAAATAAAGGAATAAAAAAGTTAAATTATACCTTGAAAGGTGTCTCATCTCCGAAGTGACTACTAGTTGAATGTGCCACCATTTCTCTTGGCAGTCATCAAAGGATTGAAAGATCTAGGAAAAATTATCCATCATTTTGTTCCTCTGTTGTGTGAGGGATTACTCAAGAAATAGTTTGATAGGATCTCCTACTCCATCCTCTCTCTTTTCTTCTACCATGGGAGGTCGCTTGGGTTGGAGAGAGTGGTTTTACTTAATAGAAACTAGCTCAATACCCAACTCTCTATACCATGACCTCATCGGAGACATGCACTAAGAAACGACAAGGAGAAGATTTATCTAATACCATTGATTCATATTATATTGAGAATGACATGAAGGAAAACACATAACAAGGAAACACAAGAAGATATTGCAAGAAACACATTAATACAATTAAACTCAAATTATATTAATGATTGTATGAAATACACAAGACTGTAGAAAATGAAAAGCACATAATCTATCTAGAATGGTGGTAGATTATCTCTGAAGATAGAGATGTGACGACTATACTCATTTGCAAAAAGTTGATTACAAAGAGGAAAAAATTCCTTTTAACATAAATCATCAATGAGAAAACCCTAAACATCCAAAACCCTATCCCCAAAAGATGAAATTCCAAAAGTTTTGTGGGCCCCAATGTGGTTAGTTGATACATCAACTTCCTAGGGGCACAATTTTTGCATACGATCTCCATTTGGGGTCCTCGGTACCCTTCGAAAAGGTCTATCAAAGGAATACACATTGGTCTATCAAAGGAATACACATTACATTTCAAATGACCATGCTCATGCTTCATTCTAATTTATTAGCTAAAAGTTATGGCTTCTTTAAATTCTCATTCCGCTCAATGTTGTCCTTCAAGTCCACCAATCACCTTCCTCCTCATTTCTAGTTGAGAAATATTCTTCTCAAACCTAAATTCTAAGTGGATATATGGATTCTCCTCTCCAATATATTTCCAATGACTACTCTCTTACTCAATTCTGAGCATTGAGAAAAAATTATGGTCAATTGAATATTGCCAATTTACCCCTTTCGTGCACCTTTATCCCTGGTGAAGATAATCTAAAACACCAATTTTTGTTGCTTACAGAGGTAATTATATTGGGAACCAAGGGAAATTTTCTAAGTTAAATAGATAATAATTATGGAAATCTATAGCAATATGGAAATGACAACTTTGTCCTTTCTCACTTTCTCCTGACTTCGAAATTTTAGCTTCGTTTAAGCATACCTATACCAAATACTTTGGAATTTTGATAGAATCCCAATTATATATATTCATGACTACCTTCTGAATGATCTATCAAAATTTCACCTTTAATTTAGACCCCTCTCTTGTGGAATCATATCTCCCCACTGTTATCATTCCTCTTGTATTGTAGCCAATGATTATAATTTTTATTAATTATTCCAATGTACCATTTACATTGTTTGTCCCTCAACCATATTAATCAATATGGGCTCTTTTCCCCAACATATCGTCTCACCAACCTAAATCACATTTATACATTTACATTATAATTTGTAGGGATTAAAACCAGGGATGTTACACGTTCCCTCTTCCTTTTCACTCACTTTGATCTTCCTCTTGCACTCTCACTTATTCTTTGCTTGGCGTTTTGTTTGGAAAACTACCTTCTCACTTTATTTTCTTGGAAACCCCAAGTTTCTTATATGTTGATGGATGGTGTTTCGTTTACTCCATGCCAAACATTCCAAGGAAGTTGAGAAACCCAAAAATTCATTTGGTCTCCACACATGTTTCTTGTGCAGGGGTAGGTTTGCCAATGTTTTTTCCCAAGTCAGCTCAAAATATTTAAGTGGTGATCAATGTTTCTCCTTATTTGACAATTTTTTGTCTTCTTATTGAGCTATCCCTTGTGTGGCCATCCTCTCTTCCTTGCTACTCACTTCAGTCTTCCTCTTGCTATTTCTATTGTTCTTTTCTTGAGGTTTTGTTTGGGCGTATGACTTCTTGTCTTGAAAATTTTCATGGAAACCCTAAGTTTTTGGTATATGGAAGGATGGCCTTTTTTTTATGCCTTCCCACTCGTGCCAAGGAAGGTGGGAAACCCAAAATTCATTTAGTCTCCTCACATATTTATTTTGTATGGATGGGCTTGCCAATTTCATCTCCAAAGTCATCTCAAAAGAGTTAAGTGGTGACCAATACTTCTCCTTACTTGAAAATATTTACTCCATGCCGCTTGTGCCAAAGAAGGTGGAAAACCCCAAAATTCATTTGGTCTCCTCACATGTTTCTTGTGCATGGGTAGGATTGAAAATTTTGGCTCCTTTGTGATCTCAAAAACGTTAAGTCATGACCAATGCTTCTCCTTATTCGACAATATGTTTTATATTATTATGTATTTGTCCCTAGTATGGTTGTTCTTTCTTCCTTACCGCTCGCTTTGGTTTTCATGTTTCCACTTTGTTCGTTCTTTACCCTGTGTTTAATTTGAGAATCTACCATATTTCCTTGTCACTTTTCTTGGAAACCCCAAGTTTTCCATACATTGATGGATGGTGTTTCATTTACTCATTGGTACATGTGACAAGGAAGGTGGGAAACCCTAAAATTTGTTTGGTGTCCTCACATGTTTTTTCATGTGTGAGAGGGATTGCTAATTTTGGCTACCAAGTCATCTCAAAAACTTTAAGTGGTGACTAATGCTTCTCCTTATTCAAAAATATTTTTATCTTATTATTGAGCTATCCCTAGTGTGGTCATTCCCTCTTCCTTGTTGCTTTCTTTGTTATTATCCTTGTCGTTTCACTTATTCTTTACGTGATGTTTCATTTGGGCATCTTCCTTCTTGCCTTTCCTCTTTTCTTAGAAACCCCAAATTTTCAATACATGGAAGGATGTCATTCCATTTATTTCTTTCCATTAATGCCAAGTAATGTGGGAAACCAAAAAATCATTTTGTCTCCTCACATGTTTCTTGTGCATAGGCATGATTTCCAATTTTGACTCTCAATTTGTCTCAAAAAACTTAAATGGTGACCAATGCATCTTTTCATTCAATAATATTTTTTTCTTGTTACCGATCTCTCCCTTCTGTTCTCATTCCCTCTTCTTCTTGATCACTTTAGTCTTTCTCTTTTCATTTCACTTGTTCTTTGCTTGGGGTTTTGCTTGGGAATTTGCATTCTTTCCTTGGCACTCTTCTTAGCAATCCCAAGTTTTAAGTATCTTGAAATATGTTTTTTCATTTAATCCATTCCACTCATGCCAAGGAAGGTGGGAAACCCAAATTTTGTTTGGTCTCCTCACATCTTTCTTGTGCATGAGTGTGCTTTCCGATTTTTCCGATTGTTTGGCTACCAATGCATCTCCTTATTCAATAATATTTTTGTGTTCTTACAAATATCTCCCTTGTGTGTCCATTCCCTCTTCCTTGCTTTTCACTTCAGTCTTCCTCTTTTCACTTGCATGTTCTTTTCTCGTTGTTTCATTTGGGAATATTTCTTCTTTCCTTATCACTTTTCTTGGCAAGCCCAAGTTTTTGGTATGTTGATGGATGGCGTTTTGTTTACTCCATGCCACATGTTCCAAGGAATGTGGGAAACCCCAAAATTTGTTTGGTCTCCTCACCTGTTTCTCATGCATGGGTAGGCTTGCCAATTTTGGCTCCCAAGCTCTCTCAAAAAAGTGAAGTGGTGACCAATGTTTTTGCTTATTCAACAATATTGTCTTTTTCTTACATATCTCTCCCTTGTGTGGTTGTTCCCTCTTCCTTGCTACTCACTTCTATCTTCCTCTTTTTGTTTCACTTTTTCTTTGACTGGAATTTTGTTTAGCCATATTCCTTCTTTCCTTGGAACGTTTCTTATCAATCCCAAGTTTTCAATACATAAATTGATGGATTTTTTTTTTCTCCATGCCACCCGTGCAAAGGAAGGTGGGAAACCCCAAAATTCATTTGGTCTCTGTTATCCCCAATATCTAGGGATAACTAGGAGATCATGTCTCGAGGCCCACATGGTCCTAGACATGGAGTATCGAGAGCAGGAGTGACTTGAGTATGGCCCTGGAGGGCCCATCTTTCTTCTTCTCAGCCAAACTTGTCCTGTCAGCAGTACCAGCTACCATCACTACCGGCCTGGTTTTGCATCAGAGAGCACTCTTGCTCCATGAGGTAATTGGTCCGAGGTATCATGGTATGTGTCATATTTGATCATTATAACCTTCTTATATATGCATTAGGTTTCTTTCATTTCGGATGACTGCTTGGATCTTACACTAATCCACTTGACCATTATTAGGGTGATTGATGGGGCAACTTAGCAAGTTGTTATTCATGGGTTTTGGTTAGCCACCAAGGGGGATTTGTAGAGCCATCGTCCGCTCCCTCCATCTTATCACTTTTTCATCTTATACCCCGCTCATCCATCCCATTCCCCTACTCTGGCCATTAGGATGACCTTCCAGGGTACATCTTGTCTTGTGGGAAGAAGGGGCTAAAGGCCCAGGGGATAAAAGCAGATGGTAAAAGATAAAATCCATAGGAAATAAAACCTAGAGATTCTTCGCCCAGGGGATCCACGAGAAGGCAATAAAAAGCCTCTCGATAAGAAACTAAGGGACCCTAAGAAAGATGATAA
>ML786070.1:449427-464911 GCA_009831015.1 Picea engelmannii | reverse complement strand
ACAAAGCGTTTTCCACAGATTCTACTATTGTAATCTAGATTTATTAGACTTATCAAAACAAAACTATCTCCCGATAAGATTAATTTTCGCCATTTTTGCAAAATTGGGAAAGCCTTACTTCTCTGCTTACAAACAATCTTCCTCTAGACCCCGTACTTGTTCTGGCGGTGGTTCCAGGGCTACATTCATGTCGAGAAGAATTGGGTCTGCCCTGCTCCCAGTCTCCTCATTATGGCTTTGCTCTGTAGAATTGTGTGTTCTGGCTTCATGCATTGCTTCCATTCTTTCCCCTTGACGTCTGAGATAGTCGACCTCTTCTTGTAGTTGTTTGATTAGGGTGTGGTGTTGTGCCAATGTCTCCAGAGTGAATTTTAATGTGGATATGTGGGAGTCCAATCACAGAGCCAATTGTTGTGTGGTGGATAAATTATCTTCCACCAAATCATCCTCCAACCTCTCAAGTCCTGGTTATTGAGCCATTTTAGCAGACAATCTTGCTATTGGAACCTTCCTATGCTTGATGTTGGAACCTTCATCTACACTATTGTTGGTGCTGCCATCTTTTATGTCTCGTCTGTAGTGATGGCCTCTGTAATTTCCTTTATTAGTGTTGCCTTTTGATGCTCCTCCTCTATCTAAACTTACAATGAAGGACCCAAGAACTGTATGGAGCCTTTCGCTATTTCCACAGACAATTTCTCCTCTGTAGCGTCCTCTGTTGCAGACTTTGGACAGACCAATGACTATGTTGATCCCCAGGTGGTCGTTGTTTGTTGCTTCCTTTCCTTCTTCATCAAGTCTTCTAGAGATGTTTTCTTCACTCAGGTTACCACTTCTCTTTAAATTCCCTTCCCATGACAAACACCACATTATCAAATTCTTCTTTATCTGGTAGAGACGATGAATCGGGATTTGTCCATTCTGAATTCCCCTTGTGTCTAAGAACATATTCTATGCATGCTTAGAGAACGAATGACACACAAGTGAGGATGAAGGCACTACCAACATCTACATGCGATGGAGCATGGCTTCAATCCCTTCACAAGCCTTTATCACGAGAAAAATTAATGAGGAGGTGAGGGAGATGGAGACTGGGCGAGCATGGAGTGACGATTGCAGTAGGTTCTTATGGAGTATGAACTCCCTGTATACCAAGAGATCCATATGCGCGTACTGGAGTGTACTAGCTCCCACGAACCAAAGGATGCTCAAGTACACAAATCCCTCGATCTTGATGCTCGGCTTACCTGTAATACATTTTCACTGAATCACCATGTGGAAGTGGCCTCCATGTGGAGCACAGACCAAAGGGGGATGAGGAATTAAGGGGGGGGGAGAAATAAGAGCCTTCCTAGGACATCCATATGACATGGGCCTCTTCCTATAACTAGATTAGATTTTTCTTCTTCTATCCCACTGTTTATGCACCGAATATGGTAAAAGGTAGAGTGCATGGTAGATATCATATCTTTGATTATTTCTATGAGCCTTTTTAGCTTTGTATTCTTTGTGGTTGTTCTTTTGATGAATTACTGAATTATGTTCTTCATGTGGGTATATTTATATATATAAATTCTGGACATTAAATCATCAAATCGAGGTCTCGTAATCTTTGAGATGCAAGCACAAGAAATGTAGGATCACAGCCTATGTTGACCTATCGAAGAAATGATGACAAATAAAACTATAACATAGAGTTATATCCCTAGATGAGGGTTACTCAAATGCTTATCCTGGCACAAACCATAGTCTTTCCCAAGGGTCCCTGTGATCACTTACAAAAAAAATTGGTCATTCAATACTCAGTGGATAATCAACTTCTCTGGTCAAATAAAAGAAAGCTTGAAATACAAATCTTGAAAGTTGCAGGAAACATAGAGGCATATGCCAACCATTCACCATGAATTTCAATTACACTTAATCGACTCTGGGTACAATATTTCACTGGATAAGTCCAAGTGTTCTTGTACTTCAAAATGAATGTAATTACAACAATGATATTTGATTCTAAGAAATTGCATCTATATCTTTAGCTAAATCAAAAGATTGGTAAACAAAAGGCACTTAATAAATATAGAAATGGAAATCATATCTACTATCTAACTATGAATAAATAAACACAATGCATGCCAAGGAATGGGGATCCTACCAAACCTAACACATGTTGTGGGAAAACTTAAAAACTAAGTGAGCACTTCAATCACGGGAACAAAATATCAACAGTTGATTATTATTGAATGAAATTGGAGATTACAGTTATCCAAGCATTTATTCCACTCTCTCTTACAATAATCATCAATCATTTCCTCCTCCTCTATTCTATTATATATATATATATATATATATATATAGAAAAGAAATGGAGTGGATCAAAACTAGTTCCTTCAAATCAAAACTTACAAGATATTGCTTGTCTCATTTTCTTGGTTCTTGGTTGCAAAGATAACTCAATATCCAATTACAAATCATTTTACATAACATGAAAGAGCTAAGAATATCTTGATTTGACCCCTTTGTTGCCTGGGCACATTAATTTGTCTAGAACATTAGAGAAGACGATTGCAACAGTAAATCTAGACAAACCTAGATTAGAGAAACATCCATATCTCTTTAACCAAATAATTTCTAAGAAATAGAACAAAGATCTACTCAAATCAGGTTGTTCTGCACAAAACCCATGTTTTAGATTTTCCAGATCCGTCTCCATCAACTCATAAATCACGTGGGAAGATCATTGTTGCTAATTTGGCATGTATTTGGTCGAGGACATTTGACCATGGGTTGGAGGCTTCCCTGTTGGAATTGGGTGTGATTTAATGAAAATTATACCACGTCGAGGGTCCTAATGACAAAACCCAAGTTTAGGAATCTTCCCTAAAGATGTGTGGATATGCCAATCATGAAGATTGGGTACCAAAAGTGAACTGTTGGTACTGGGAGTGAAATGCTAAAAAAACTTCATCAATAATATTAGTATAAACCTTTTCCAATTTACTAAAAGCAAAGGAAATTGTAAACATTAACAACATTAATCTCATTAGGCAGATTAACTTCATAAGTATGGGTAAATGTGGTAATATTCATAGTAAACGGGTTCAAGGACAATGTAAAATGATAAAAAAGAGAACCAATTGATGATGTAAAAGATGTAAAATTAGTGAGCCAACATCTCCCCCACACCCAAGGCTTGACAAGTCCTCATTCCAAATGAAGTAAGAAAATACCATTTTCTGACTACAAAAACCTCTTGAGCTTTTCCAACTTTAACGCCATGTTGATTCAATCTCATCAATATGCATTTCCACTACTAGATTTTGCTCATATACTTCACCTAAACTATCATAAATAAATCATCTATGTTGTTCACACTTCCAATGAAGACCAATGGTGCAAATTGCCTTTTTCATTGTACATTACTAAATGTAAAAGGTACCTGGGTCATGAACATGTGGTGACTTAATATCACTTCAAAGAAGCATGGAATAGATGGGTGACATGAAGTAGTACAAGTATGCCTACAATCTCTCCAAGGAGCTCCACAAAGTTTCCCACATGAGATTCTATCCACTAATAATGAACTTTCCATGGAAACGGAGTCACATGGAGGTAAATGGAATGTCCTATTATAGGCATGCATTCCATATTTCCATGTTTTTCCACAAATATTGTTTCACATGATGTCCTAAGAACCACATGGAACATTTTCCAAAACTACATGACTCCCCACACATTCTTTTGCAATAGGAACAATACAAAGATGCAACCTTTTGAAATGGAAACCATGATTAGCAAGATAACCATATGGCCAAGGAGTGGAGAAACAAAAAAATAACAGAAGAATGGGTGTTCCACAAGGAACTAGAAGAGGAATTAAGGTCTTCCCACATGCACAATAAAGATCATTGAAAATGGTTTCAAGGCAGGGTGGATAATGGCCATCATGGAAATGTTCTTGGAAAAATGATTCCCATATTGTAACTTTTCCCACGAGACATTTGGCATAAATGTAGATCTGAATCATTTGAAAGAGTAATTGAGGTCCCTCTATTTGCAAGAGGGAAACATATTTTACTGCACCTATGTTTACCACAATTTTTTCTTAATATTTTTCACATGTGAATTCATCATTCTCCTCTACAAATACCATGGTCTTCCAGAAAGGGATTGTCTTAGATGATGATTTACATTTTGATTAATAGAAACCAAGAACAAAGGACATTTCCCTTGGTGACAAATATTTATACACAATTTGTTTCCACAGAGAAGAAACTCCTCCTATACCTCTAAGTAGGTTGGCACACTATCCACAAAATTCTTCCTCTAATTTGCAGTTGGGTTTTACCATAGGGGAAAAATTTGTCCATGAGAGGCTAGATTATCTTGTGGAGATGATGCCAATAAATGATGAAGGATGGAGGGGTACTACGGATTGATGATGGTTTGGAACCAATCTTCAATGTAATCTTTGTCTCCTTGGCTCTCTTTTATTTTCATGAAATGAAGTCCTTTGGAGAGTTGGTCTTCACACTCCATAATGCACAAAGGATCTGGTGATAAACATGCCAAAAATTCTTCGATCTTTGGCTCTAATAACTGATCTTTATCTGATGTGGTCCATGATTCTTTGATCTTTTCTATCTCCTCACAAGGACTACTAGAAGAAACTTCTAGATCCTCCTCCTATGGAATATGTTCATGGATCCCTGATTCCTCTATTGCTTCTTGAATTACAGACTCGTTCTCGGTAACAACTCTGGAGTGTGGGAAAGGATTTGAGAGGATCCTTGCATGGTTATGACCTCCTTTTCTCAACAATTTTTTTTATCATATTTACGTTCTTTTGGTTGTTCTACTGATCCTTGTCTCACACATGGATTAGTGTATGGAGTTCTTACAAAACAAAAACAAGAAATTTTAATAAAATAGATGAAATATTGCAGACCACACAAGACAAATTCCAAAGAAGAGCATGTATTCAGACAAATCACACTACTAATAATCTACTATCACCAAGTTTTCTATTGACATGAGAATCTTTCCATTTCCATGCATCAATCCAAAACAAGACACATTGAACCAATACGATAAGGGCTCAATGAAACTCACAAAAGTGAATGTGGTGGGATAGAACCCTTTCATAAATTATGAACTAAGGGAACCTTTGAATCTTACCATTTTTCCTCCTCTGAGTCTTAAATGTTGGTGCACAAAATTATGTGTAGAAACAAAAAATATAAGTGATTTAATCCCTCTAGCACCTCCTCAAAAACGATGCCAAAAATGTTATGATATTTATAGGTATAAATTCCAAACATTAAATCGTCAACCTGGGGGATCGTAAGCTTTAAGATGCAAGCATGGGAAATGAAGGATCAAAACCTATGTTGGCATATCAAAGAAATTCTAGAAAATCAAACTACACCATAGAGTTATATCCCTAGACGAGGGTTACTCAAATGCTTATCTTGGCACAAACCATAGTCTTCCCTATGGGTCTCTGTGATCACTTATAAAGCAAATCAATCCTTCAATCTTCAATGGATAATCAACTTCTATGGTCAACTAAAAGAAATGTTGAAATACAAATCTTGAAAGTTGCAGGAAACATAGAGGAATTTTCCAACCATTCATTGTGAATGTCAATTACACTTAACTGGATCCGAGTACAATCTTTCACTGGATAAGTCCAAGTGTTCTTATACTTCCAAATGAATGTAATTACAACAATGATCTTTGGTTCCGAGAAATTGAATCTATGTCTTTCGCTAAATTAAAACACTGGTAAACAAAAGGCACTTAATAAAACTATAAATGGAATTCATATCTACTATCTAACTAGAACAAATAAACACAATTCATGCCAAGGATTGGGGATCCTGCCAAACCTAGCACAGGCTATGGGAAAAATTATAAACTAAGTGATCACTTCAAGAATGAGAAAAAAATATCAACAGTTGATTATTATGGAATGAAATTTGAGATTACAAATATCCAAGCATGGATTCCACTCTCTCTTACAATATTCATCAATCATGTCCTCTTGATCTGTTCTATGGATGTATATATACAGAGAAGAGAAATAGAGTGGATCAAAACTCATTCCCTCAAATCATAACTTACAAGATATTGTTTATGTCATTTTGGTGGATCCTGGTTGCAAAGATAACTCAATATCTGATTACAAATCATTTTACATAACTTGAAAGAGATGAGAATAGATTTATTCGACCCCTTTGTTGGTTGGGCACATTCATTTGTCTAGAACATTGGAGAAGATGGTCGCAATAGTAAATATGGACAAAACTATATTATAGACACAACCATATATCTTAAAATGTATACTTTCAAAGAACATCACTTATTCCTAACTCAAATTAGGTCGTTCTTCACAAAACCCATGTTTTAGATTTTCCATATTTGTCTCCATTAACTCAAAAATCGCACAGGAAGATAATTGCTGCTAATTTGGCATGTATTTGTTTTAGTATGTTTGACCATGGGTTGGAGGCTTACCTATTGGACCTGGGTTCCATTTGATGAACATCATACCATGTTGAGGGTCCTAGTGACAAAACCCAAGTTCCAGAATCTTCCCCAAAGATGTGTGGATATGCCAATCATGGAGATCAGGTACCAAAAGTGAATTGCTCAAAAACCTTCATTAGCAAGATTAGTCTAAACCCTTTCCAATTTACTAAAAACAAGGGAAATTGTAAAGATTAACAATATTAAGCTCATTAGGCACATTAACTTCATAAGTATGGGTAAATGCGGTAATATGCATAGTAAACGGGTGCAATGATAAGGTAAAATGATAAAAAAGGGAACCAACTGATGATGTAAAAGATGTAAAATTAGAGAGCCAACAGTTCATTTATGCATATCTTTAACTTTGAAAGTTTAAATTCATAAGAAAACAATGAGTTTAATGTATATATGTTTTTCATCTAATTTGCAAAGGTCCCTAGTGGATAGGATCATCTCACATATCATCATTTGTGGAGAATGAGGTGACATAGATCACTCATGAGGATATCACTACATAGAGGAACTAGTTGTGTAGAGATATCTTTAGCTATTCCCCATGATATAGCCACTTGGAACTCAATGCCAATGATTCTAGAGAGTGTTGATCAGTTGTTGGGTCTCTATTGTAGGTTGGGGCCATAGAGTACCCTTTGGAAAAGTGTCATCCCAAGGAGGATGGGTGATTTGTTAGGGACAAATAAATAGGAGGTAGTGAAAGTTGCAATGAGAGAACATGATGTTAGTGGTACATTATTTGAGATCCCTCTTAACCATGAAAGGGGGAAACTACTTAAAATATGATATTTTAAGATTGAGTTTGCAACACATCATGTTTATGACAACTTTATTGAAGCATGGGGCATGTTCCCCCACCATGATGAGGTTGCCTTATATTTTCTGACATATATATCTGCTAAGTTTATGTTTCATATGCACCTTGACTATGCCAACACATCATCATGTTTATATGGTCTAGGTAGGGGAAACAATGATGTTATCTTGGGGCTCATGGAGTTCTTGCTTCCATACAAAAATTTTCTAGATTAGTACCATTGATGAGAAAGAGTATTGTTTTTACCTAGGATTTAGTCGACCTATCACATATTAGAATTGAGGCGAGGGATGCCATGGTGGACACCATGTACATTTGATTGGGAAATCTCTTAGTTTCTTTAGCTAGGACCACCACCTATTTCTACAAAGCCTAATTTTTGTTTCGTGGTCGATAGTGTACTTGAGTTGTTACCCCTCAATTAGTTATTGTAGTATGCTATCGATGCCCAAGATGCATTATTTTCAATTGCATGAGGGATTCAGACCAACTTGTAGAGGAGAGGTATAGTTTTGTGCAATATTGTATGCTTAAATTATCTTTATTAGTCATCAATTTATCATATTTTAATACATGTAGCATCAACATATTAAGTAATATTCTTTTGTATTTATGCCATGTAGATGTCAACCTTACTAGATGAGAATTAATTTAGTGAACAATTAATTTATTGTGTACCCATGGAAGATGTAGGAGATCCGATTAGTATATGGTTGATTTCTAAAAGTAAAAGGTTAGTATATGGCTAACTTTATTCATGTATCTTATTCAAATTGTATAGGGTAAATGAAAGGGTGTTGCCAATGTTCCCACACCCTTTCTAGGGCATGAGTCCATAGCTAAGCTTGAATCTCCACATATCATCATTATGGAGATAGGTACTCAACTTTAGAGCCTAGTTGATGAGGTACAAATTCCGAGTCAATTCAACCTAATCCAAATTATACATCAAGTTTTGCAATAATGATTATAGTACTATTTATTAATTTGAGTGTTTACACATAATATCATCACACACAGGTCTAGGTAAAGGGGCTTTTAAATGTCACAATGATGTGATCACATGAGTGGGATGCAACACTTCAGGTTAAAATCATGAATCTGGGTGTCTATTTTCTTTTCTTTTTGAGAAAATAAATATATTTTCAGAAGTTTTTCAAATTCTGGTAAACAAAAGTATTTTTTTTATTTATAATTTCTCTTTATAGTGAAAACAAAACTTGTCATGAATTTGATTAGATTTCTATTGATTATTTTTTGAAATTTTCTTATCGACATTTGATATATCATTTTAATGATTGTTTGACAGTATGTTCCTTAAAAAATGAAGGCACTAATAATGAGTTATGTTTGTTGACACCAATTTACTCGTTATTAAACTTTTGATTCTGAAAATGAAATATGCTCAACAATCCAAACAAACACTATTAAAGTACGACTATAATTTTGAAGACAACATATGCATATTATAATTACCACAATTTTTTGAATTTGACTAATTTGAAAAAATTGCATATTTTAAACACATTTATATTGACACCATTTATCTGCCTTAATTTGTATTTAAAAGTAAAATATAAAAGTACTCTTTTGAATAGGACAATGAAAGATTCCATATATAAATTTTCGATAATTTTTTACTATGTATTATTGTAGATATTGATTTTTCATTTTACTGAATCATTATGTCATCTAAAAATAATATGCAGACATTTATTTATAAAATTAACTAAAATTATTGAAAAACAATTAAATTGAATACAAATTGTATCAAAATAAAGTAGATTCAGTTCTAAAACTATTGGTACTAGTTTCGAAACCAGACTCACGGTATTTTCAGAAGTCTTCTCCTCCCCAAGTTGGAGTAAGTTGAAGAGAACACATACTTTTCTAAAAATTGCCATAGTTACAGGTTTTCGCCCGAAAGTTAGTTTTAATGGAAAATTGTTGTTAGATTTAAAATTTGTGTTACATTTTTCAACAATTCCATTAGATTTAACTTTCGATCGAAAAAATAGTTTGACCGAAAACTATTTCAGCCGAAAAATTCAAGAGTTTGGTCAAAACCAATAGCAATTTTCACGACCCGATTCTGAGCACGAAAGCGTTACACAAATTCATGATTTTACCCATCATCAACATTCTGATGGGATCCCATTGATGATCCTAGGATATGTCACATATAATTATATCCCATATGCATATTTTATCATCAACCCGAGCTAGGTGAGGTCATCCATCTAGTTAAAATTTGAAAACATTGTCCGCAAGTATATTTTGTACTTAGAAAAGTTATCTAACTATAATTTAAATTTTAATTTCAGTTCAATGCGTTGGAGGGTATTTTTATGAGTTATTTTTATGTTGACACTCATATGAGTGATGAGAGGCCCGATGTAGGTTATGGTGGTGGTGGCAATGACCATGAGGGTGATGGGGTTCCCAGTACAAGGGATGGAGCTAGTTTAGCTGGTCATAGGGCTAATGGTTGTAGAGGATTTAGATTTGTAGTTTTTTATTATAGCTCGGTTCTGATATCATTTTAGTGTTCTTAGCTCAATGCTTTGATTTTTACTGGATCTTATTTTTATATATGATGAATATTGATGTATTTTATTACATGATGAGTATCGATGTATTTTATATTACATGACGAGTATTGATGTATTTTATTAATATTGATGATTGCTCATGAATGTCAACTTTTTTTCATATTTAAAGTGTTATAAAAGGTTAATGGGACAAAAAAAGGTTGAAATTAAATTTCATTTTCCTTTTGAATTACACTCTTTAAACAAGAAAAACAGCGAGTGAGATGCTAAAATTTTAGTAATCAACTAACATATCTTTATCCCAAATCATGTCTTAATATTTGATCCATGATAAATATTTCAAACACCCAAATCACAATTACTATTCATTTATATTATGAGCACAACCATCATTACATCATTATTATAATGAGTTTTACATATTTTGAAAAAACAATATAGTGGTTAGGAGGTCATAAATACTATTTATATAATTGGTTTTGATGTGTGATTTTGCATTTGTTTTTTTTTTTTCAAAAAATAGTGTTAGGAAATTTGTTTTTCAATGTCATTAAGAACAAATTTAATCCTTTAAGTTGAGTAGCCAAACTAATTATAATTCATATCTATATTATGTTTAACTTTAAATTGCAAAAGTAATAGTTTTAAGTCCTAGATATCGAGTCATTAAATTTCTATTGTTATATTAGTGTTGTCCTTATTGGTTGGATAGGCCCTTTAATGGTCCTCTAGACCCTTTAATTGTAATTGTAACCTTTGTCTCCTACACTTGATACCAAGGATACCTAGGTTTATAGATAATCTCATCTTGTGCATTTGTTATATTATAAAAGGAGGATTCCCCTAGAAGAGGCTTCTCATTCGTTCTTCTCTTTCATTCTTAATGCATGGAGTTACTTTATTTCTATTTGTATGCTATTTGGGTGTTTGGTGCATAAAATTTGGTATTAGAGCATACAGTCCTCAGGTTTGGCTCCTCCAAACAAGTCATCTTGGCATTTTTTCTATAACTTTTTTCTAGAAAGTTTTAGATAGTTAAACTATTAGGAGCTTGAGTTGACATAGTGAGGTACATGTGGTAAAAGTTTCATATTTTGTTTCACTATATGTTTCAAGTTACATGTTGTGGATGTTAGAGTTTCTTACTGGTCCTAAAACAAGTCTCAAATAGATGTTCCAAGGAAAATAGTCATATATGATTATAGAAAGATCCAAATTGAGTGAAACTAGTTGTATAGAACAAAGTAAAGACCATAGAATTTTTGGTCAAAATGTTAGAAGTAGATCTTAAAACTTGGACACATGGTAGTTTTACAAGTTTGTTCTCCCGAAAGGGCCAAAATCAACATGTTTTGGGAAATGTTACCCTAAATTTTTCTTGTCACATTAGAATTTAGTCAAATCAAAAGAATTGTAGAAAATAAATATTAGGCTACTACAATTTGAAATTTTAGATTTAGAGGTATAGAAATTTTAGAGTTATATTAGTTGTAAGGTTAGCTTCCAGAATAATTTCTGAATCGGGGTTTTAAAAATCTACGTTAAATTATAATTTGCATATTTTTTATTGGAAGAACTATTTTATGTGGTTCAAAAAGGTGTGGTAAAGAGAAAATAGAGGATAATCATAAGTAAATATTATTTTTGGGTCACATTGCAAGAGGTGGTGGAAAACAATCTACACCTACTAAACCTATAGAGAACCCATCCATGAATCCTAAAGAATGTGAAGACTTAGGGAACCAAGTATCCCAATTGAGGAACCAATTTAATGGCATGGGTGATAATTCAATGAAAAATGTTGATTCGGTATGTTCAAAAGAAATCTTTAAAAGGGAAATTGAAGATAAAATGGAAAATTTGATAGATCAAAAGATGGAAAAGTGAATGGATCAAAAGATGGAAGTTGAAGAAAAAATGGAAAATTATATGGATCAAAAGATGTAATGATTAAAAAATTCCATGGAAGCCATGCTCTTACATACCCTAGATGAGAGGTTCCCAAAAAGTGATATTGTGACCTAAGTAAATCATGCAAATAAGGAAAACAAAAGTATTGAACACTAGTCACATGTGAGGAATATTTTAACACATTTGGAGAACATGAAGATTGAGTCCCAAAATCATGATCATTCATCACTCCAAGATATGCATCATTGGTGGTTAAACTCAATACCAAGGGAATACTTAATTCCCTTGATCAATATGAGAAAATGTTATGGTAAAGTTCCTATACCATGGATATTCTATATGGAACAACTGTTTGATCTACACCAACCACCAACTTTACAAAAGGTAACTCTTGCATCCTTCTATTTAGAACCTAATAAATTTTTTTGATACTAATGCATTTGTGAGAAAAATAAGGAGTCTATTTATCCATTTTTATGGATGAACTGATAGTACATTACGGGGGTATTAAGAGCAACACATTCTTTAGTTAATTGATAAATCACTGGCAAATAGGTCCAATTATAGACCACATTCAACAATTTCAAAAGCTAAGTCTTAGAGTAAAGAACATTCTATAGGATAATTTGTTAGATATATTTATGGGCACTTTAAAGAAAATAATTCAATATGAGGTGCATCTCCAGGGGCCTAAATCTCTGGAAACATAGTTATCAACTTGACAATAATTGTGACCTCAAAACGAGAAATCGACCCATAAAAACCCATATCTTTGGTAAAAAACACCAAACTCAACTGTCATTTTGAAAAGTGGTGCTACTGATAGCACCCTTGTTTTCAAGTTTAAAATTATCACCTTTTTCAACCATGTCCTTATTACTGTCGTAACGTTGTCGACAACAACCTTAAATCAAGCTCTGAATTGAAAAGTGGTACTAACAACAACACAATTTTTTATTTTCGAGGTTAAAACTTCAACTTCTTTGAAATATTTGGAATTGAAAACAAGTATTTTTGAAACCAAAATATTAAAATCAAACCCTAAATCAAAAAATGGTTCTCCTAGTAGTACCCTCCCTTTTTTTTAGGGAAAAAACTACAATTTTTTTGAAATATTGGCCTTAAAAACCAATACTCTTGGAACCAAAATATTAAGACTAACCACTGAATCAAAATGAGGAACTATCATTAGCGCCCTTTCTATCTATCACATCTTTGTTGATTAGTTATGGGCCCTCATCCTGATAGACTAGTCTTTGGAAGGCCCTTTATCTCAAAATTTGCTTGTTTGCTATCACTTGTCGATTTTTAGGGTGTTCTCTATGTTTCTTTCTATCTAGTTAGCCATGGGTTGAAATATAATCTTACTAAAAAATCTTCGTTTGACCCATATATTTTATGGTGGATAGCCAACCTACTCTCATTGGTCTAAGAGGTAGTGAGGCTCTCCTCTTGAGATTGAGGAACCACCAGTACTTTGATTATGAATATTCATTCCTAATGACATCCTTAGTGATTTAGAAGATGCCACACACACTAAAAAAACCAAAGAGGTTCTCACTCCAGCTTTAAAGGAGCACCCCTCGAGGGGAGATCAAAATCATTGAAAAAAATCATCTCGTTAATTTCAATCCTCCTTTGAATGATCCTAATGACCCTTTACTTGTTAAAGTGGGTGAACATCCCTTGAGTAATCCTTTTTCTTTATTATTTGTCTTCTTTATGATGTCAGGTTGTAGTGGTTCATTTAGTGCAATGGGACCCACTCTCGCTATTCCCAACATGTCAGAAAAAGGCACAAGTGGCCCCTCCTTACCACTAGTCAGTGGTACAAGTCCTTCTATCCATGTACCTAAAACATATAGTGTCCCTATTTGGGATTTTCCATCAGTCAACCCAAGTGTTCCTCCCCAAGGTTTTCCTACTTTTAATATTACTACAGTAAGAATCTAATTACCTAGTGTTGATTTGTCTTTTTGTGGGTGGAACACCCTTGGATTTAGTATTGGTAGTGGTTCTACACCTGTCTCTGGCATATCCATTGGACAATCCAAAATGTAGGTTTTCATTTTGATTGGAATGTTCCTCAAAGTGTTGTCCCTTCAAATGATACTACTCATGTTTCTGAGGGAAACAATGTCCCAAGAGGTAGTGGTGTTGGTGGTAATATGGGACCTAATGAGCTGCAAGGCCATACCTTTATCTATCACAACTTGTTTTCTGACGCAAACCGCACACCCACTGGCACGCCTGCTCCACAGGACCTTCTTTCTCTTCGGCCCGAAGAACTCAAGGCTCTTCTATTTCCCTTTCGGGAAATCTACACCCACAGTTCTCTTCGCACAACTCCTCTTCCCTTTCTTATCGAGGAATCAGAACTCGCAAATTTGCGAGTTCACGATCTATCTTAGGGTCCTCAAATTCCCGAGACCCGATGGCTTTGGTCAGACGTTGACTTTCCCCCTTGCTATCAGATTTCTCCCTATCGGGAAATCACTACTCGCGATGTCAACAATTTGAAACTCCAACCTCTGAATCCCGATGTGCCGATTTCCCGATACACGTGTGGACTTGACTTTTCCACCTTCTATCCTTCTATCGGGATTTCGGAACTCGCGAGATCACGAATCCTGATGTTGATGGACTCAGGAATTGCCTTTCCCCGATCCCCGATATGATGTCACCTATACTCCACTAGCTCCCGTGGTCCCACACTGCCACGTCACCATCGGGATATCGCGTATCGCGACTTCAACCTGCAAGAGTTTCTTACCTCCGAAAACTCCGATATGCCGAACCCCGACTCCTCAGGATCTCCTGACACACATCCTCCACAATGAACTGTTATGATCCTATTGGGATGTCGCTATTCGCGATATCACGATCTTTGTTGCACTCTCTTGGAACTTCAACTCGCGATTACTCGATATGCGATGTCATGTGCAGATCCAACGGTTTCTTCTGCCTCGAATCGACGACTCTGCTCCCTCCTGAGTTTCAAACCCTCGGACGCTCTTTCCGTAGACCCCTTGCACCTCCGCAAGATCCTACGACCTTCGGGGCTTCACGAAATATTCTCGAAGGATTTCGATCGCCTATCCTTCCTTGGATAATTTCTGCACAATGAATCAAGTGCTTATTTCACAAAGGCTTGGATCCTACTTGCCAACCTATGATTCTTCCTTCAGACTTCCAATAGAAGCTTCCCTGCACTTATCCTTCGATGAATTCGAAGGTCTATTCCTCCTGAACAAATTCTCGACTTCTCAAGTCCTTCTGAGAACTTCTTGCGCGCACTCCTTGCGGCAAATCTTCAACAATGTCTAGGTGTTGAAGGCACTCAACCCTGCGCACTCCTTTCATGGCACTTCTACTCAACTGTGCTTCTCGGAACTTAGGACAAAATTTATCTCTATCTGAATCCCTCTGTCAACGCACTCCTTGCGGACAAATTCAACTGCACTCCTTGCAGGAATCCTCTGACTCAGAATAGAGAAACAATTGAAACTAATTCCTTCTGCCTTCCAGACTTCAATTCAACCATGAAATCACATACACAACATATAAAAGCAATGCATGACAGGAAGCAAAACATCCATGAGCATAATATCAATACACAGAGAAACAACACAAACCATGAAATTGAATTAAAGCTTTCTTT
>ML786070.1:427954-449327 GCA_009831015.1 Picea engelmannii | reverse complement strand
TTTTGATTGTTTTCATTTTTATTTTGTTTAATTTGATTAGTTTTTTTAATTACTATTTTCTCATAGGTAAGAGGAGTCAATGACTTGAATGGGCCTAATGATTAAAAAATGTGTTTCCTCCTTGAAGGTCACTAGTTCAAATCCATAGGTGGTAGAGGGTAATTATAATTTTATCAGTTTTAATTTCAATAAATTTTTTTTTACATTAATGGGGATGATTAGAATAGTTTAATTTTTATTCTCTTTGATTAGGAGTAATTATTTCTTTTAAATTTTGTTAATAATTGTAAATGATGTAGATTAATGTAAATAATTTTTTATTTTATTTTTAATTATTTTTCTAATTTAAAAAAAAAATGAAAATTAGCTAAATTATAATGTAGGTCACAGGTCGCATGCTCGCCCAGATTATTATTCAAACCATCTATAGGGGCTGAACCATTTAATTCGCTAATTGTTGGACTCTCTTATGCATGTGGGACTCCTTTTTTTTGTAGGTTGAGGATCAATGGTCCGGATTTACCCATTGGCTTGATCAATGGTTGTTGACCAATGACATTTAAACAAGCATAACTTGGGATACAAGTGTCGGAATTGGGTCCATGATACCTCGTTGGAAAGGTGTCATACAGAGGATTGCAGTGGAACAGGTCTACGAGTTGGATAGTTGACAAAAGACATCAACAAATAAAATAAAAATAAAAAATAGACCACGGATTTGGGGGAAAATGGCCATGAAAAATTCAAACAACTAGACGGTGCCAGAGTACACCAACATCTTTCATACCTTACGCTCAAAGCTAGGTATCAAAGAATCCAAGCGGCTCTTGGTTTTGAAGTACCACAGTGGTATACACAGGTACATCCAAACAAAGATGGATTTCTTGGACATCTCCTCACATAATGAAGGACAAAGCAAGGAAGGCCAACCTCAAGACAGACATCCCCATATGTAGGCAAAGAAGGGTAATGGTAAGTCTAAGAAAGACATTGAAAAGTGGTGTGAGTTCCACAAAATCCCTTGGAAAAACACTGATGAATGTCACTCAATATATTCATTTGTGGCCAAGCTCAAAGACAAAGAGTTGAACCTCAACGTGGACCCCGATTCAAAAAATAATAAAAGGAGACAAATCATTGATGCAGAACCCACTACTATTGTCACAACTACAACAATCCAACCATAAGAGGATCCTAAGGAGGGGGAGCGACTATTCCATTCATAGATGTGGGTGAAGGGGACCCCATTGCATTTTATTGTTGATGGCGGAAGCCACAATAACATCATATCAACAGAGGTTATCAATAAGTTGGATTTTCCAGCAACACCACACCTACAACCATACTATTAGCACTCTGTAAACTTCATTCAGTTGAGAAAATGAATGATAGAGGCAACCTACAAGCCAACTTTGAGGCCTGAAACTAGCCTTTCAGACATGGAGAGGGCCCTCTCTGGAGACTTCGTCTCTGTACAGGATATGGCTTTAAGCTATCGGCTAGATTTAACACCTATAAACAATAATTTCTGGTTCTATTGGCGAAAGAAAGAAAGACCTTGGGCTATGGATTCGATTTAAGAAAACGATAGAAACAAATGACTTAGTGACCGAACTCGAGAGGATAAAGGCTAAATGAGAAACAATCTTTTAGTTAAAAATCATTGTGTGTGGCAAGAGAAAAACACATGAAATAACTCGAAGCATCGTTGGGGATGAATTCATATTTCACTTAGAAGAAACACAGTTTGTCTAAATGGCGTGAATCTAGAGAACCACGCAGTGAATTTTAGATTTGAAATCACGTTCTGATTTAGACAGAAAATACAGATGTGAATATAAAGAACACAGGAAATCACATACACAAAGGGAGAATATAATACACAAAACTGTCACCGTTAGAATATTTTCATCAAAGCTTCAGGACCTTTTCATTAAATTTCAATCTAATAAAAAATACATTCAATAGTCATTGTTTACACTGTTTTTGCCAACCAACATGGCTTACATTGAAAATATGGAATATATAGACAAGGGTGTGTTGCTCAGGCTACCTTGCGCTCTAACTACTATCCCTAGAAATTAGGTTCCGACTACTCTCTGTCAGATGACTCTTTGTATGGAATTATACTAAAAACATAATTTGACTGTACTCAGTCACATAATAGCAACTCGTCTTTGCCACGATGGTTCAGTCATTAGCAAGATATCGTCGTTATAGGGTGATGTGTCGATGCCTTCCTTTGACAGGGTGTATGGACGATCAAGTGTTCTTTCAAACTCATGCCACCCATTGTAATGGCCTTGATCTTTGTCGCACAATTGTTTTCTAATGCATGCATGTGGCGGGTAAATGCAGACCATCACAGGTGTCTCCAAAATAATGACCCCAGTTGGGAATAATTCCTTTCCTTAAACTGTCTCATGTCCAACATGCACCTGTCCTTTTCAATGGATGAGATTCCATCATTGTGCGTCGTATGTTTTTCGTGTGGGTATCTGTCAGAGTCCCTACCTCCTGATAGGACACATGACATGGGGAAACAAAATCCGTGCCACGTCTGAGAAAAAAAAAAAAATGGAGTCGGTTGATCATGCTTCTGGTCTTGTCTGTAGTTTTGATACCTGAAGAATTTCCCTGAGAGACCAATTTCTCCTTTTTAGGTTCATCACTTTCCTTTGTAGAACCACGCTCCCCTTCAGCTTCTTCTGCATGCTGGCCAGAGCCGCGTGCACTTTCTTCATGGTCGGTTCACATTCCTTGAAGTGTTTGACATTCCTTTCTTCTAACATCCTTTGTGCTCCGTGCAACTCTATGATTGTATCTTTCACTTCCCTGAGCTGTCTCTTGAGCCAAGTCACGTTTCCCTCGCGTCCTTGTGATTCTGATGCTTCGAGGATCTTCGTTGCTAAATTTTGTCTCAACTCTCTATTTTCCTGGTATAGCTCAACAATAGTGAGTTGCACTTGCTTTAGCTTCTACGATGGATCACAGACATATGTCCCTTCGGTCTCCATCCTCCTCCTTCTTCCCTAGACTTCTCGACTTGTAACTTCAACAGGTTCCAGTCGAATGGCATGCATGAGTAACTCTTCGATGACTGACTTTGCACGCGGCTCACTCGGGAATCAGGTTTCCCCGACTTGCTTGTTCTTCCTTGGCCTTCCCCTTCTCTGAGGTATCAGTTTTTGGGGGACATGGTTTCCAACGTATTTCCTTCCTCCACAACCCTTCCTACTTCAGCCTCTGCGTGGTGTGATATTACCCTTTCCGCGGGTAGAGGGAAATCTCCCTCTGGATCCTTGGGGATGCTCGTTGTAAGTAGAAATGAATCCCAGTTGTTTCCCAATCGCCTTAATTCCTCAACTACCAAAACTTTAATCAGCAAGACATGAGATAGTTTCTTCTTCAACCGATCTGCTTCAGCCCGGGCGTTGACTACCATTTCTTGGAGGCTTTGGTGCAAGAAGAAGGGAATATTTAATAGTCTCCTTCCTGTGAAATGAATCAACAATCTAATGTGATGTGAATGTATTCTATCAAACCTTCCCTCATAGGTGAAATATTTCCTAATTACTCCTAGAAGTTTTCGAAAGGGTTCCTGCAAATATCTACTTGGAATGCCCGTTTTGACCTTCCCACCTAAACAATATCACTTGATGAAGTCTTCATATCACCACACGTCCAAAGGCATGCCTTTAAACCAAATTTCATCGACAAATTTTCCTCTATCACCTGGAAAGCGACACCTGCAATTACCACGCGTGACCCCTCAAACCTGAGTGAGAACTGCTCTGATAGCTTCATGTTGAGTCCTTGGATTTTTCTGCAAAAGGTCAATCTTTTGACCTATTCAAAAGATGCCCTGACCTTTAGATATTCGTTGACCAATGTCAAGCTTTGAGGCTCAGGCCCAACGTTCCTGCCACTTCGTGCACCCTTCCTTATGTTCTGGGATGTCATCATGGTGCAACGCATATTTGTTCTACGCGCGGTTTATTTGGAATGGGCCAAAGGCGGTAAACTCAATTGATTTGGGCTTGTGAAAAGAATTACAAGCAGTGCATAAACTTGGATAGTGAACATAATACATGCAGAGTGCTCATAATTTATAATCAGGTGGGCGAGAGATGAAAACATGCCAGGGGACACTGAATCCATGGTGACTAGAGGTTTCAAAGAAATCTTAAATATTTTCACAGTACATCCGTGTGACGGGTACACTTCAGAGTGTGTGAAGTACAACTGATAAGAGCTGCAGAGAATATGTGATACGAGCATAATGATTTTTCATTTTTTCTGACTTCATAATGAGATGATGATGGTCACTTCGTCTACCGACACGACTTCTATTTAATAACCTGCCTCGACCTTAGGCACGCAAAACCTTCTTTTTATGATAGGACCCAAGTATTTAGGAAAATACCTTTACCACTTACACATGTTTTGGTTCTGACATCCCTTCCTGAACCCAAGGGCCAACCAACCACATGCTGACTTTGACCCACTTGTTGTTCGGTACCTGACCTCACACACTTTGACACATAGAATCTGACTCGACTAAGACCGAATATAACTGAAAAAATGGTGGCACTAACAGGTGACTCCAACGGGGATGCTATCCTCCCAGTGAGGTGGTGAAGAACATCAGACCAGGTGCCTGACCATTGGGCCTTATTCGAATTCCAGACTTTGAAACAACGAAAAAAAAAACTCAACCTAAACCTTCTTGACACAGTTTCAATCAAACTCAGCATAAACTCAAGGCCTTCACTTTAGGCTCCAATTTTCTGCCGACACACTGAATCGAAATGCCTTCTTTGAAAACAAAAAATAAAATGACTATTTACAATGACATGAGGCTTAAACTAAATTTGATGCATCATATAGGGTTTGAAGAACCTGTCATTTACAGGCCCCCAACCAGTGGAATATCCACTAATTTCTTCTAACATATATGCATTGTTCTCGTGGTACGCGCATATTCTGAGAGGGTTCGTCCAAAGATGATCAAATTTTTCGTGTTTTCACTTATCTTTGTTTCTCGCGTCCCACTTTAGCACTAGATCCTCCACTTGAAATTCCTCCTGTTTAGAGTGCTTGTCGAAAGTTTTCTTCATCCTGTCTTGGTAAAGTTGTGATCGGTTGTAGCCCTGCTCCCTCATATGTTGTGCATGAATTAACTGATTTATCCTTCTCTATGTGTCATCTCTCTCGACCTCTTTCTCTTTCAGTAACTTCCTGATGGGAAATCCCAACGAGATAGGGAATCACGTCCGTGCCATATACAATTTGGAAAGTTGACGTGGAGATGGAATTTTTGGAAGTGACTCTGTCTTCCCACAACATGTAAATAATTTTCTTATGCCATGCCTTCTTGTTGTCCTACAAGAGTCTTTTAATGATCCTAGTTAAGCTCTTACTAGACAATTCTGCTAACCCATTACCTTGTGGGTAATACGCTGTAGAATTTCCCAGGGTTATATTGTAATCCTTACAAAACTTCTCCATTTTCTTGGACTTAAATGTGATTGCGTTATCTGTGATGATATTTATAGGGCACTCGAACCTAGACAGGATATTGGTCTCCATAAAATGAATAATGACCACGTCAGTAGCCTGCTTCATTGGAACTACTTCGATCCATTTTGTGAAGTAATATGTGGCCATAAGTATCCATTTTTGCTATGCCAAGGATGGCATATGAATCTCTCCTATAAAGTCTAGGCCCCATTGCATGAACGACGCTTTGACCGAGGTCAGTTTTAACGACAGGGGTTGCAACTTTCTCCTTCCATCGAAAATCTGACACTTGTGGCAACTGGAAACTTCTTTGTACATGTCTGCGAAGATGTTGGGCCAATAGTAACCCTCTCTTAGAATTTTATGCGCGGTGGTTTTACAGTAGTGATGTCCCCCGTAGTCGCCTTTGTGGAATTCTTTGATGGCATGTTTCACGTCATCTTCTAGTAGGAAACTCAGCAATATCCCTCTCAGATCTTTCCAATACAGTGAGTTATCCAAGATGTAAAACTTAGTGGCTTTGAGCTTTAGGAATCTGGCCTTGGTCTTACTTAACCCTGGAGGAGCTTGCATATTCCTCAACACATAAATGATGTTCATATACTAAGGTGAATCAATGAAATTTTGAGACACTTTCACGGTTATTTATTCCTGAGGATTCTTTGACATATCAACAATGAAGTTGATTCCCAGGACGTCGTAGTTCGATTGCACCATCAATTTTGTGAGGCCCTGTCCCTTGATCAAATTTGTGGGCTTGATTTTGAGGTCATATTCCAGCATGGCCAAGATCCACTTACCTCTTCTTCCCTCAGGGTCAAGCTGAGTCAGGATATCCTTGACTGAGTTATTGGGAACACAGGAAATAACGTGGGAATGTAATATGTAAGTTCTAAACTCCTTTAGGGATTTCACTAAGGTGTATGCTTGTTTCTCCATAATGTCATACCTCAGTGGAGAATCCCTCAGCGTCATGATGAATTAGGCTATAGGATTATCAAAGTTATGATCGTCTTTCTGTAACAGTACGCCAACAATGGTATGCTCCGAGGATAACAAGAACAAGATGAAGTCTTTCGTGTAGTCTGGGCTGACCAACACAGGATATTTGTTCAACGCTATCTTGATATCTTCAATTTATTTCTTGGATTCAAGGTTCCATTTTATCTCATTCCCCTTTTTTAGCATGCTGGTGATATGTTTTATAATTTCCGCCAGGTTCAGGATGAATCTTCTCAAGAAATTCACCTTTCCTAGGAAGGACTGCACCTCCTTCTTGCTGCGTGGAGTGTTGATTTTCAGGATCCCTTCTACCCTGCTTGGGTCTATATTTATACCCTCCCTCGAGATGATGTTCCACAACAATTTCCTTTTCTGCATTGTGAAATGTGATTTCTTTGGATTCAAAGATATGTTGAACTTCTTGCACTTTTGGAAGACTTTCTTCAAATGCCCAAGGTGTTGTTCATTGGAGTCAGAGTACACTGTGATGTCATCTAGATAGATCATGATAAATTTTTCCTTTTCCTCGGCAAATGCTATATCCATCACCCGATGGAAAGTAGCTCCAGCATTCATCAGGTTGAAAGGAATCTTGGCATACATGAATATCCCCCATGGTGTCGTGAAAGTTGTATTTTCCTAGTCATCTGGGTGTACCATGATCTGATTGTAACCTAAAAAGACATCCAACATAGACATATTATGGGACCCAACTATCTTCTGTAGAATATAGTCTATCTTAGGGAGCGGGTAGTTGTCCTTGAGTGATACTCTGTTGAAGTTCTGAAAATCCATGCACAACCTTATTTCGCCGCTCTTTTTCCTCACAGGTACCAAGTTGGAAACCCATTTCGAAAACCTGAAAGAAACGATAATTTTGTCTTTGAAGAGTTTATTTACCTCCTTTTCAATTAGCAGTAGCAACAGGGTATTTATTCGTCTTAGCTTTTGCTTGAAAGGATTTTGGTCTTCTTTGAGAGGAATGACGTGTTGAATCACTTTAGTTTCATAAACTTTCAAGTCGTCTTAACTCCAAGCGAAAACGTCGGGTAAATCCTTCATGAGCTTGATGTAGTCCTATTTTACCTCTGGACTGAGCATCTTTGATAATTTTATTATCTTCGGATTCTCTTGGGTCCCGATATTTCAATCCTTGACATCCTTGTCATATACAATGATCTTGGGATTCCTAGCCACATCGTTTTCATCAAACATATTTTCAAATGGAACTAATCCTTTTGGGATGATATTATTCTTTAGATGTACCATTTCCCTACCAGCTATATGGTTCTAGAAAGGGTTGTCTTTACTGCGTGCATCTGTGCTTTCATCTTCTTCGCAGCAACACTCATCATCGATGTTTATATTAGCGAACGCGTCACTCATTTGGAGAAATATCTCCACTTGTTTGTCATCCTCAAATTCCTACCAATACTTTATATTATCGGGCACCGTCGGCCTGTGTTTGACTTTGATCTCATACTTTCTATTGGGGAAAATGGGAATTTTAAAAAATGAGGCCGAGGTGGCCAAGGCATCTGCAATTTGATTCTGACCCCTCATAATCATTGACAAATTATAATCCGAGAATTCTTCGAGGAGGTCCAACACTAGGTTTCTATACACTCTTAGTTTGGGGTGCTTGGATTGGTATATTCCTTTCACTTGGTTTATAACAAGCTCAGAGTTCCCATGCAAAACTATCCTCTTTGCGCCCAACTCTTTCAAAACTCTCAGGCCCAAAATCAGTGCCTCATACTCAGCCATGTTATTTTTACAGTCAAAGGCGAGTTTGTATGAGCAGAGTTTTGTGCCCACCTTAGGAGGACATATCCATACGTCGGCCCCTGCCCCTTCCTTGTTGACGGCTCCGTCAAAACTCATGTTCCATATCTCTTTCTCTGAGGGGTTCCTTGGGTCAACGCACTCTACTTCTCATCACATGGCTTTATCATCGACAGTCCTGATAGTTGTCGGTTCTTCCTCTTCAAATCTCAGGTGAATGTAAAATATGGAGGAGCTAATCTCAGTGTCGATGGAGTAGATAGGGTGGTTATTCGGCTGTGTATTACTTCTTACCATGTATTTCAACAGTACTTCTCTGTGTAACTGTCTCTCTTGTTCAAAGACAAGAATGGTGGGGTACGACATGTCCATCTATAGAGTTCCCTTAAATTTCACGGCCCATGACCTGGATAATAGCATGCCAAATTTAGGGGGTATATCGGCCATGAACACATCCATAACTATATTCTTAGAATGGATTTGGGCCAGCGACACAACCAAATATTTGATCAAACCTAAACATTTGACTTTCCTTGAATCGAAATAGAAAAGATCCTTATAGGGCTTGGTGATGTCCAAACCCAACTCGTCCATGATCACTTTGGGCATGATATTGTGTGACACACCCGAATCTAGCATGGCATTATGCAAGGTCATGTCATGGAACTTGAGACTAACATAGAATGGGGGAACGTCCTAAGTGTTTCCCATCTCCTCCATGCGCAGACAAAACAAAATGGCAGGGTGATCATCCTGGATGTTCAGAGTGTCGAGAGTCCCTCCCATCTTCAACATTTTGATAATTTGATCCCAATTTTCTCCTTTCTTGATGAGTTCATTGAAAGGGGTGGATATTTTAATATTGGACATTTTGTTCTCAAAGTTAAAAGGGGGAGAGACGTTTTCTACCTCCTTGACACATGTCTCCCGGTTTGCTTCTGACGCTTTCCTTGGAACCTCCTCCTTTGACTCTGCCCTTTTCGTTGCATCCTTGGTCAGGTTATCTTGCTTCAGTCAGCTCGTGGAAGGGATATCCACCAAAGTTTTCCTTATGGGATTCATCTACTGAGGCTCCCTTACAAGATTTTCTTGGGGCTCTGTAGATGCCTTTTTTCTCCTGAGGTTGTATTTCTTTTGGAACTGCATGATGGCATTGTGATAACCCTTCCTGAATTCCTTTGTTTCCCAAGACAGTGTGTCACCTGTCTCCAACATAATATCGTCATTTTCTCTCATGTATTTATCATGTTCTCCCTTCATCAAGAACACACATGTGTCCTTATCGTCGCAACAATGCATTTGATCTTGGAACATTTGATCAAAATCTTCGTCTGCGTAATTGTTTTGGAACAGGGGCCTTATTTGTTGGTCACCCTGGTCTCTCTGTTCCCTCTGCTTGGTCTATGGGACCGAACCTCTCCTAGGGTTCTGATTCTTGGGATGGGGGTCATGTTGTTCTTGGGTGGCGAGTTTGTTTCCCACATACATTATTTCCATCATTTTCTCCATCTTCTTCATCATCAAGTCAAACTTGTCCTCCGAGGGTCGAGAAGTTGATGGATGCACATCCCCTTGGGGTTTCTTCCTGCCTCTGTTGAAGCTTTGTTTGATCTTTCCTGATGCCATCAGGTTTACCTCAACTTAGATTGCATCTCTAATCATGGCGTCTAAATTTTCAAATCTTCTCTCCCTTAAAAGCAAGGAGAAATCACTGCCAAAGGAGTCAACATATCACAGTTGTACATCCCCGGGAGGTGACTATACCTCTGCAGGAATTGAGTTGTAAACCCTCATGAAATGGGCCGAGAAATATTTCACTGTATCCTCTAATTCTCTCTTCATATTGTTGTATTGCATTAACAACTGCAAAGGATTCTTTTTGTCTCCCCATCTAGTAATGAAAGATGTTTCAAATGCTGCGAAGTATGGAATGCTTATTGTTGGGAGGGATTTGAACCACTTTCTAACCTCCCCCAAAAGACTCTGGGAGAACAACCTCATCTTCACATCTGCATGGTCTACCTCTTCTAGATCAATGAAATCGTTGAACTAATCCAGGTGCTTTTGATTGGATACGTTTTCTTCAACATCATATAGTTTACTCCTCTATCTCTAGGGGGGTTTGAGACATGGGGGATGTTCTGAGTAGGATTTGCAGCCTACAGGATTAGAGATCGAAACCTCTCCTCGTAAAAAACTATATGGTCCAAGCTAGTTTCTGATTTAGAGATGAACAAAGTTTGTTAGAACAGGCTATCAAAGTTGAGATCGTCAATGATTTGAGCCCTGTCCTTGGGCAAGGAAAAATTTATGTGTAGGTAATAGAATGGGTCTTGCACTTGCTCCCTTACCCTGCACAAAAGTATCTTAGGATCATACAAGGGATCTACAGGGTTCAGGTAAGGATTGGCTCTGGTATAAATGGTCTTTGGAGCCATGATTTTTGAATGACGCTACTATGTGGTACTGGTCTCTTTCACTGGATTCGTCAGGGTAAATTTTTAGCCAATACATATGTTTTCCCCACTATTACCCTCAGGGGTCAAAACTATATATTTAGTCATTCTCCAAGGGAAAATTTATTCAATTTTGTCCCTAACAACAATGCCAGAATGTTAGCGCTCTATAAACTTTGTTCGACTGAGAAAATGAAGGACATAGGCAACCTACAAACCAACTTTGAGGCCTGAAACTAGCCTTTCGGACCTAGAGAGGGCTCTCTCTGGAGACTTCGTCCCTGTACAGGATATGTCTTTAAGATATCGGCTCGATTTAACACCTATAAATAATAATTTATGCTTCTATTGGCGAAAGAAAGAAAGACCTTGGGCTATGGAGTCGATTTAAGAAAATGATAGAAACAAATGACTTAGTGACTGAACTCGAGAGGATAAAGGATAAATCAGAAACAATCTTTTAGTTAAAAATTGTTGTGTGTGGCGAGAGAAAAACACATGACGCAACTCTGAGCACCATTGGGGATGAATTTAGAGTTCGCTTAGAAGAAACACAATTCGTCTAAATGGCGCGAATATAGAGCACTGAGCGGTGAATCTATATTTGAAATCGCGTTCCAATTTAGATAGAAAATACAGATGTGAATATAAAGAACACATGAAAAGACATACGTAAAGAGAGAATACAATACATCAAACTGTCACCGTTAAAATATTTTCATCAAAGCTTCAGGACCTTTGCATTAAGTTTCAATTGGATAAAAAATACATTCAATAGTCACTGTCTACACTATTTTTTCCAACCAACCTGGATTACATTGAAAAGATGGAATATATAGACAAGGGTGTGCTGCTCAGGCTACCCTGCACTCTAACTACTATCCCTAGAAATTAGGTTCTCACTTCTCTCTCTCAGATGACTCTTCGTATGGAATTATACTAAAAATAGAACTTGACTGTACTCAATCGCATCATAGCAACTCATCTTTGCCACAACAGTTCAGTCATCAACAAGATCTCGTCATTAGAGGGTGATGTTTCGATGCCTTCCTTTGATAGGGTATCTAGACGATCAAGTGTTTTGTCAGAATTCTGCCACCCATTGTAACGGCCTTGATCTCTATTGCGCGATCGTTTGTTGGTGCGTGAATGTGGCGGGTGACTGTAGACTGTCGTAGGTGCCTCCAAAATGATGATCCTAGCTGGGAACAATGCCTTTCCTTAAACTATCGCATGTCCAATGTACACATGTCCTTTCAAATGGACGAGATTCCATCGATGTGCGTCGTATGATTTCCGTGCGGGTATCTATTAGATTTCCTACCTCCTGGTAGGAAATAAGATGCGGGGAAACAAAATGTGCACTGTGTCTGAGAAGACAAAAAAATACTGGAGTCAGTTGATCATGCTTCTGGTCTCGTTTGTATTTTTGATACCCGAAGCTTTCTCTTGAGAGACCAATTTCTCCTTTTCAGGTTCATCACTTACCTTTGTAGAACCGTACTCCCCTTCAACTTCTTCTGCATGCTTTCCAGAGCCACGCGGACTTTATTCATGGTCGGTTTACATGCCTTGAAGTGTTTCACATTCCTTTCTTCCGACATCCTATGTGCTTCACGCAACTATATGATTGTATCTCGCGCTTACCTGAACTGTCTCTTCAACCAAGTCATATTTCCCTCGCGGCCTTGTGATGTTGATGCTTCGAGGGTCTTCGTTGCTAACTGTTGTCTCAGCTGTCTGTTTTCCTGGTATATCTCAACAATAGCGAGCTACGCTTGCTTCAGATGCTGCGCGGCTCACGAACATCTATGCCTTCAATGTATGTCCTCCTCCTTATGCCCCATATTTTTCGACTTGTACCTTCGACAGGTTCTAGCCGAATGGTGTGCATGAGTAAATATTCGACGTCCGAATTTTTGCACAGCTTGCTCGGGACTCGACTCTCCCCGACTTCCTTGTTCTTCCTTGGCCTGCCCCTTCTCCGGGGTATCGACTGTTGGGGGACAGTCCTTCCAATGTATTTCCTTCCTCCGCATCCCTTCCTGCTTCATCCTCTGCATGGTGTGATGTTACCCTTTCCACGGGTAGAGGGAAATACCCCTTTGGATCCTTGGGGATACCCATTGTAAGTAGAAATGAATCTCATTTGTTTCCCAATCGCCTTAACTCCTCAACTACCATAAATTTAATTAGCGAGACATGAGATAGTTTCCTCTTCGGTTGATCTGCTTCAACCCAAGCGTAGTCTGCCATTTCTCATAGGCTTTCGTGCAAGAAGAAGGGCATATTTAACGAACTCCTTTCTGTGAAATGCATCAACAAGCTAATGTGATGTGAATGTATTCTGTCAAACCTTCCCTCACAGGTGAAATATTTCCTAATTACTCCCAAGAGTTTTCAAAAGTGTTCCTGCAAATATCTACTTGGAACACCCATTTCGACCCTTCGACCTAAACAATCGTGCTTGATGAAGTATTTGTATCATCGTGCATCCAAAGGCATGCCTTTAAACCACCTTTCACCATGTGAAGGGATCTCTGTTGTGTCCGACAAAGTTTCCTCAGTCACATGGAAAGCAACACCTACAATTACCGAGCGGGACCTGTCGAACCTGAGTGTGAACTGCTCTGCTAGCTTCATGTTGAATCCTTGGATTTTTATGAAAAAGTTCAAGCATTCGACCTGTTCAAAAGATACACTGACCTCCAGATATTCGTTGACCAACGTCAAGCTTTGAGGCTCGAGCCCAACATTCCTACCACTTCGTGTGCCCTTCCTTATGTTCTAGGATGTCATCATGGTGCAACACAAATTTGTTATGCGCGCGGTGGATTTGGCACTGGCCAAAGGTGGTAACCTCAATTGACATGGGCTTGCGAGAAGAATTACAACCAATGCATAAACTTGACTAGTGAGCATAATACATGCAAAGTGCTTGGACTTTATAATCGGGCAGGCGATAGATGAAAACGTGCAAGGGGACACTGAATCCATGGTGACTAGAGGTTTTGAAGCAAGCTTGAAGATTTTCACAATACATCTGCATGACAGGTACACTTTGGAGTCACTGAAGTACAACTGATTAGAGCTGCAGAGAATATGTGATATGAGCGTCGTGATTTTTCATTCTTTCTGACTTCATAATGAGCTGATGATGGTCACATCGTCTGTCGACGTGACTTCTATTTAACAACTTTCCTCGACCTTAGGCACGTAAAACATTCTTCTTTTGACATGAATTGACTCTTTGGGAAAATACCTTTACCACTTACACATGTTTTGGTTCTAACATCCCTTCCCGACCCCAAGGGCCAATCGACCACTTGCTGACTTCGACCCACTCGTTGTTTGGTACCTGACCTCACACGCTTTGACACTTGGACTCTAACTCGAATAAGATCGACTCTAACTGAAAAAATGATGGCACTAACACATACAACATTGGGTGGCTTCGCCAAGGTCAAGATCTTCATGTCAGCCAACAATGTCTCCTGTCTTATGGCATCAATCCCTTCAAGGATGAGGTATTGTGTGTTTTTTCCCCACTGGAAGTCTATGATGTTCTATTAGGACAACCATATATATGGAGGAGTCATGTTGTTTATGAGTCTCAACCCCGTATCATCATTGTTACTCTGGGGGTTCAGCTATACAATATACCAGAGGTAGTTTCGACTGTTGTCCCATTAAAACAATGCCACAAAGTAATCTCTCATACTACAAATTTTTTCCTCTTCACAATCCAATCATAAGGTGAAACAAAGGACACTGCAACCATTGAAACCTCATCCCAATATCTTTCTATCCAGCATAAGAAAATCGACATGATTGTAGAAGAGTACCAAGATGTTCTTCCTGCATCTACGAGGGTGCCTCCACACTGGCCAGTCAAGCAAGGTTATAACATAACCCTTCATACTCTTCATGATACATATTCATTGACAAATTCCACCCACACTCAAGTAGATCATGTAGCTAGAATGGTTGAACGGATACAAACCCTTCAACAACAGGTTCATGACAACCTTCAACAAGTGAAGCATGACAACTTCTTCAGCAAGGCAAGCAACACACCAAGCTTCAGATCTAGTAAAAGTCTCCTCGTCTCCCAAGGGAAATTGTCGCAATGGGGACCATTTTTTCATAAGGGGGGAGGAATGATCCAGATGGATCTCGATGGCCATCCACCTTTTCCACTGAATCACCATTTTGAGCCTGTGGTTTTGATAAACCACGATATTCAACCTTTTGATGGGGAATGGAATATAATGTCATCTTCATTTGTTAGTTATAGAAATCATGTAATGATTACCTAATGGTCTTATGTACATGCCTACAACATATAATTAATGCACCAAATCCCATTAGAACTCCACAATTAAGCGCGCTCAGGCTAGAGTAGTACTAGGATGGGTGACTGTCCGATAAGTCCTAGTGTTTTACATGCCTATGGAATTTAATAAACTTAGTCCAATCTATCCCACATGCATCATGCGAATTGTTCTCTTCTCACTATCTCATATATAATTTAGATGAAGGAGGCCCGTTAAGCATGCAATGGAGTGTGATATAAATATTTTTGCGAATGAAGCATAACCAACATCTCTTTCCTTTCAGAGATAGGCTACCCCATTCTGCCTATTTGCGTTCTACAATGTTTTTCTATCTTATTCAGTAATAGAAGTTAGGTTTCATTGTATTTCTGTGTTTTCTTCTATATTTTTGTGTATTTCATTGTTATATCTCGGTTATATTTTTGTCTTCATGTCGTTCTCAAAATAATCTAGATCCAAATCATTATAATTTGTGAGATACATCTTGTGGAAGTTGGGGATTTTTACTAATCCTCTAATTAGTCTTAAACAAGTCATTTTGGTATTTGTGATATAACATTTTATTAGTGAAGATTCATACTATGAAATTTCCATGAGTTTAAAAAGTCACATCTGAGTACTACAAGCCAAAATTTCAGAATCAGAAGGGTTCCAAGTTCAAACATACATTAGGACAAAGGTCAACCATCCATACACACTCCAAATTAAGAGTTTGATAGGTACATAACTTACAATTGGCGTAACGTTTTATTGGAAGATTTTTTTTGGGTGATTCATAATTTGTGATAAAGAGAAAATAGAGGATTAGTATTATTTTTATTCCACATGCCTCCAAAAAATATTTCAACACCAATTAAACCTCCAGAAGGCTCATCTATAACTCATGAAGAAAATGAGGATACACATAACAAGCTATCCAAATTGGAGGAACAACTTAATGATTTGGGTTCTAGGTCAATAACAAGTGATGAATTTGTAAACACACAAAGAAAAATTCAAGAAATGGAAAACAAGATGCATGAAAATAATAACGACATGAAAAAGAAGATGGATGAAAATAAGAATGACGTGAAAAAGAAGACGGATGAAAATAAAGAAGAACTACACAAATCCATGAATGAATTTCAAAATTCCATGCATTCCATGATCTTTCATTCCTTATATGAGAGAGTCCCTAAAGGAGATATAAAAATTCAAGGAAATCATGAAAATAAGGAGAACAAGGTTGTTGATACTTAATCACATATGGGAGTATTTTTTCACTTTTGGAGAGAAAAAATTCTGAATCTCAAAATCATGATCATTCTTTTCTCCAAGATTCACATCATCAAGGATTTAAGTCAGCACCAAGGAACTACTTCATTTTGAAGACCGATAGGAGAAATTTTGATGGTAAAGATTCTATAACATGGATATTCCAGATGGAGCAATACTTTGATCTACACCAAGTTCCAAGCTTACAAAAGGTACCTATTGCATCCTTGTATTTAGAAAATGATCAATTCGTTTGGTATCAATGGATTTGTGAAGGGAAAAAAATTCTATTATCTCTTGGTCCACTTTTAGAGATGAATTGATATCACATTATGGGGATATTAATAGAAATACATTCTTTATTCAATTGATAAATGTTTGGCAAAAAGGTCCAATTATTGAGCACATTCAACAATTCCAAAATCTTAATCTCAAGGTAAAGAAAATTCATGAGAGTAATTTGATAGATATCTTTATGGGTACTTTAAAGGAGAACATTCAACACAAGGTTCATTTATTTGAACCTAAATCCCTAGAGAAAGATTTAAATATGGCAAGGAAAGTAGAAAATGAAAATATGGCTACTATAAGGGTGACCACAAACAACTATAGAAAAATCCATGTTCCCTCTCCTAACCTCACTCAATTGACAAGGTTGACATCTCTACAAATGGACGAAACAAGAGAAAAAGAACTATGTTTCAATTGTGTCCAAAAGTACAGTAAGGAGCATAAATGTGGTGAGAAGGAATTATTCTACATAGATTGTAAAAAGGAAGAAGATCAATAATTGGAACCATCACAAGATATAGATATATAAGATACTAATCCAACGATATCTTGTTATGCATTGGATAGAAACAATACTGCACAAACCCTCAAGATACAAGGATACATCAAAAATAAGAAGGTAACTGTGTGGATTGATTCTAGTAGTACCCATAACTTCATCAATTACAAATTAGCAAAATATCTCAATTGATTTGTATTTCCAGCACTAGAGTTTCAAGTAATGATTGCAAATGGAGGTACCATAAATTGTTCTGGGAAGTGCCATAATATTAAGCTCAATATGGGGGAGTATTTTTTGGATAGTCCCATGATTTACATCCAAATGGGTGGTGTTGATGTTGTATAAGGGGTCCAATGGTTACAATCATTGGGAATAGTGGTCCTTAATTTTCAAGATCTTTTCATGATATTTTCATCATAAGGAAAGGGAATTGAGCTTAGAGGCATCCAAGGGAAACCCTCTAAGGTGATAATCTATAATAGCATGACAAAATTACTCTAGATGTTCAAATATCTATATCCTCTACTCCATTAGACATACAAATATTCATCAACAATCATTCCCAAGATATTTGAAGAAATTACTAAGGGTATTCCACCTGCTTGAGATCATCTATTCATTTGCATCCAAAAAGTCTACCACCTAACATTAGGCCTTACATGTATCCATATGCATAGAAGAGTGATATTGAGCACATGATCCAAGAAATGTTAGAGGTCGACACCATTCAACCTAGCCAAAGTTCTTTATCTTCACCAGTGTGATGGTTACAAAAAATGATGGTTCATGGTGTATGTGTCCAGATTATAGAAAAGTCAACAAAATGACCATCAAATATAAGTTTTCTATTCCTATCATTGATGAATTGTATAGAGAAATTTTCTTTACTAAGTTGGATCTTTGTTCGGGATATCATCAAATAAGAATGAGGTAGGAAGGCATTCCAAAAAAAATATTTTATAACACTTGAAGGTCACTATGAGTTTTTGGTTATGCCATTTGGAGTTACTAATGCGCCTTCAACATTTCAAATCTTGATGAATTCTATTTTTAAGCCCTTCCTTAAAAATTTTGTGTTAGTATATTTTGATTACATACTAATCTACAACAAATCGTGAGAATATCATGTACAACATGTTGATAAAGTATTACACTATTGGAAGAGAAACAACTTTATGCAAAGCCTCCCAAGTGTGCCTTTGGGGTTTAAGAAGTGGAATATTTGGTTCATATTGTATCTCATGAAGGTGTAAAAGTGAACCCTAACAAAATTAAATCTATGAGGGAATGGCCAATTCCCAAAACCTTGAAGAAACTTAAAGGATTCTTAGGATTGTCAGGCTATTACCGCAAGTTTTTCAATAACTATGGTCAAATAGAATCACCTCTAACAACATTGTTAAATAAGCAAGCATTTTCTTGGACTCAAGCTGCAACCAAATATTTTGAAAAACTTAAGGAGGCTATGTGTACAAATCCCATCCTGGCCACACCCGACTTCACAAAAACATGTATTGTGAAGTGTGATGCCCCAGGCCATGGAATTGGTGTATTTTTAATGCAATAAGGAAGGCCCCTTGCATTTTAAATCAACCAAATTAAAGGAAAATGCTTACTCAAACAATTTATGAAAAATAAATGTTGGCCATATTGCATGAAGTTAAGAAATAATGCCCTTACCTAATAGGAAGAAACTTCAAAGTAAATACAAATAATGATAGTTTGAAGTACTTATTAAAGAAAATATTATCTTCAGAAGAGAAAAAGAATGGGTTAAAAAGATGCTAGGTTATGACTTTGAAATTATATACAAAAAAGGAAAACATGATACTGTGGCAGATGCCCTTTCGAGGAAAGAAGAAGAAATAGGAGGTTTATTATGTGTTATTTCTATTCCACAATATGATTGGGTGGAAGGAGTAAGTGTTAAGTTTTAATTTTTTTCAAAGATAATAGCAAAAAGTAGGATCACTGAGAGAAACACAATCACAAGGTACATAGCATTTTATCTCGAGAAACCCTCATGGGGGAGAAAACCCAACAAAAAATTCTTTAATATATATTACCAATACAATTCCAAGACTAAAGATCAAACCACCAAGAATATCCAACACTTAGGCATATGCCTCTCTCTTATCCTTCTTCTAATTGCAACTTCCTTCAAAACTTGCGCACTACATGAGTGACTTCAGTGAGTGAACAAGTGAGGTGCCATCCTCTCTTATTTATACTAGCTGAGAGAAGCTAGAGTTGTGTCTTTTCACCAAGTAGGGACGACTACTTCAACTAGTGGTTAAAACCACTTTATTAATCCCTAGGGGATGACTTTACAAGCACCACCATATAACTATGGTTTGACCAATCCACAAAAGGGGATTCGGTCTTAGACAAGACCTAACATGATCAATCCACAAAAGGGCATTTGATCTATATAGTAATGACTCAAATATAAGTAGAATATTCTTCGTAGTTACAATATTTCAACACTCCCCCTTAACAAGAATGGTATTCTACTGACATAATACCCTTGATCATTAGGAGAGAGAGAGGGTAGAACCATCATCAACATCTGGATCATTGACTGACACATCTATAAATCATCAGAAGTTTTTCTCATCATCAACAACATAATCCTTCATAGCATGGAGCTAGAGTAACATCATCATCATTATCTACATCAACATCAATTAGTATAACACTAATACAACATCATCAATCAGTACACGATTGATACATCATCATCATCAACATGAGGTTGGTACAACATCATCGACATCATCAACACAAGGCTAAGATAACATCATCAACATAATCAACACGAGGCTGAGATAACATCATCAACATCATCAACACAAGGCTGAGATAACACCATCAACATCATCATCACGAGGCTAAGATAACATCATCAAAATCATCAACATGAGGCTGAGATAACATCATCAACATCATCAACACGAGGCTGAGATAACATCAACAACATCATCATCACATGGCAACAAAATGAGATAGGTGCAACAACAACATTTTGTGGTACCCTGACAGACCATCCTTACCAGACCTTCAAGATCTTCCCAGGAATCAAAGGATTCCATAGGATGTAAAATCCTAATGGAGCTACCATGTGCTACTCTGACAGACCGTCCTTACTGTACCTTTCGGATCTGCCCAAGAATCATAATATTCCATATGATATAAAATCACAATGGAGCTACTACTACTGACCACAACTGGCATATACATGCACATGTACTCTAACAGACCATCCTTACTGGACCTTCAGGATCTTCCCATTGATGATCAATCCTCTAGGATATAAAATCCTAATGGAGCTACCCGTTGTTGGTCGAGATACTATAGTATCATCAACATCACTCCCCTTTTCGAGGGAGGTCCTTTCAGAAAACACCAAGACTGTCTTGGAAGTTCTCCAACTTCACACGAGACAGAGACTTGGTCAACACATCTGCAACCTACTCATCTGTGCCAAGATATTGGAGCTTTATAGCTCCCCTCTGCACCACAAAGTTCAATTTATAATACCGGATTTCTATGTTCTTTGATTTATAATGGAACACAAGGTTCTTCGTCATATTTATAAAATACTGGTTATCACTTAAAATCACGATGGCTTCCATCTCTAGATATAATAGACCTGTCAACAACTTCTGAAGCCATATATCTTCACAACTAGTGGAACATGTTGCAATGTATTATGATTCTGTCGTGATGAGAGAAACATTGGATTGCTTCCTACTCTTCCATGAAGTCATGGTTGACCCCAGACTGAAACAACATCCTGAAGTTCTCTTTCTATCAGAAACACTTCCAGCCCAATATGAATCAGTATATCCATACAGTCTGCAGTCATGATCTCCAGTATAACATAGACCATATTCCAACATACCCTTAAGGTATCCCATCACATGTTTTTTAGATACAATGTGAACACATCTCGGCTCTAGCAGATATTGACTCAAGGTGTTAACAACAAAACATATATCTGGCCTCGTATTCGTCAGATACATCAACGAACCAATAATATGTCTATACATATGTTGGAAATATGGCTACAACAGAGATGACGCAGATGATCAAGGTTGTCATTGATGGCAATCGATTGTTTATGAAGAACAGATGCTGAAACATGACTGCTGCAACACGAATGCTGAGACACGACTGTTGGAAGCGAACACAGATGCTGCAACACAAAAGTGAAACATGCT
>ML786070.1:381052-421510 GCA_009831015.1 Picea engelmannii | reverse complement strand
GTAACAACATATGTTAGAGTAGCATCAACCATTTCTGATGAAGTATATACCAAGAGATTCAACTTTGTTTCCATGGGTGTGTTCATGGATTTACATTCCAACATGTCAAAACTCTTCAATATTTCAACTGCATACTTCCCTTGGTTAAGGAAGATCTTCTCTGGGATCTGCCAAACTTCAATACCTAAGAAATAATGCATCAGGCCTAGGTATTTCATCTCAAATTCCGTAATGAGCTTCTTCTTACAATCTGTGATGAGATTTTATTCTCCTATTAAGAATAAGTCATCCACAAACAATAGCAATATAACTGGTTCATCATTCATAACATTGAAGTAAAGTTTAGAATCAAATTTACTCTTGGTAAATCCCAAGTTCTTCAAGAAACTCTCAATTCTGCCATACCAAGCTCCAGGAGCTTGATTTAACCCATACAAAGATTTCTTCAACCTGCAGACATGAGTCTTCCTATATTCAACTTCAAACCTTTGTGGTTGTTCTATATACACTTCTTCTTCAATAACACCATTCAAGAAGGATGTTTTCACATCCATCTAGTGTAACTTCCACTTCATATTGGCTGCAAGAGATATGATTATTTTGATAGAAGTTTATCTAGATACATGAGAAAACATCTCTTCATAATCAATGCCTTCCTTTTGATAAAATCCATGAGCTACAAATATTGCTTTATGTTTTTCAATACTTCCATCTGCAACATGTTTTATCTTGTATATCCATTTGGAAGACACCGCATATTTGTTCTTTGGTCTAGAAACTATTTCCCATACATCATTCTTTATAATGGACTGGTATTCTTTCGTCATGGAATCCACCCATTATTTATTTTGAATGGATTCTTCAAAGCAAGTAGGTTCCTTTTCTATGAGACCACACATCAAGGCTGTATAATTGGAGAATGGCTTAGGTTTATTGCTTTGTCTCATGGTTCCTTCTGGGGCACCATACTTCTCTCCATATTGAATAAGTTCCCTTGCCCAAGCTGTATTTCTCTTGTGAGAGATCGTCATTCGGGGAGTTTCTTGAGATTCTATCATATCATGATCTTTTGGAATATCATCATTATGGGTAACTATAACTTCCTTCACAGGTTCTGTAACTCTGGGAGCTACAAGTTCTTCTTCATATACTTCTTCAAGTTGGAATTTAATTGATCTTTTGAGTGCTACATCTTCATCAAAGATTACATCTTTGTTGATCTCAATATGATTGTAACCTAGTATGTAAATTCTGAAGGCCTTAGAGACCTCATAGTATCCAACAAATATTCCCTTCTTTCCTGAAGGATCCAACTTAGTTATTATTTCTTTTGAAATGTGTACAGACACTAGAAAACCAAATATTTTGAGATGGCTTACTTTTGGCTTCTTTCCGGAGAAAATTTCTTCAGGGGTTTTGAATCCAAGTGAACTATGGGATAATTTTCTTTGGACATAAACTTTTTATCTTGTCGCTTCAGCCCATAAGTGCATTGGAAGATCTTGATTGTGGATCACAGTCTTCACTGCTTCCAATATTGTTCTATTATTTCTTTCTGCTACACCATTTTGTTGAGGACTTTAGGGAGTGGTGAGCTCCCTCTTAATCTCAACATATCTGCAAAAAATTCCAAATTAATTTGAGGTGTATTCTCCTCCATTATCTAACCTGAGTATCTTGATTTTTCTTTCAGAGGTATTTTCTACCAAGGATTTGAATTCCTTGAACTTTCTGAGTACTTCGTCTTTGGATTTCAAGAAATAAACCCAAGTCTTGAGAGAATAATCATCAATAAATGACACATAATCTACATACCCACTTAGAGAGGTTGATGGAATTGGACCACATACATATAAGTGGATGAGCTCCAATATTCCTTTTTCTTTACTTTCACTCTTTGGGAACGTATTCTTTATGTTCTTTCCTTGAGCACATCCCTTGCATACACCTTCATGGTCAACCTTGAATTCTGGTAAACCTGTAACTACTTTTCTTACATATGGTAAGGCTTTGTAGTTGATGTGAGCTAGTATTCTATTCCAAATTTCAAATGGAATCTCAATGGAGTGAGTCAATGAGGCCTTTGAGTGACCTTTTAACTTATACAAGCCACCTTCTTCTGTTCCAATAACAATTGCATCTTCTATGGTTTTTCCTTTAGGCCACATAAGAATGTCACCATCTATAAATGCAACCCTGAAACCTTTCTTATCTAAGGCTGAGATATAAAGTAAGTACTTTGTCAAGCCTAGTACATATAGTACATCCTTCATCTTCATCGGAGTTCCTGAATCTAGTTTGTAAGTGGATTCTCCCATTCCTTTGATAGGGTACTAATAGTCATATCCAAGTGAGACTTTATGGGGAAAGTACTTTTCTATAAGGCTAGAGAGAATGTCTCTTTGACCTTGTTGTTGTCCTAATACACACTTGCAAATGTGAGCTAAGTCCGACTCACTTAGTGTGTCCTTGGAGGCACAATGCCTAGGTTCACAACCCATGCTGTCACTTTGACCGAAACCTCTTCTGTCTAGGCTTACTGCTAGGGAATCCAAAGGGGGTAGTCCCTAGTTTCTAGATTAGTTTTAGAGTTAAGTTCTAGGCGTTAGTTTTAATTTGTTAAGGCTTGGGGGATTCTAATCCTAAGATGCACAAGCAACAATGCAAGATGCAAAGGTTAGTATGTTAATCAAGAACTTTTCCTAGGGAAACTAAGACTAGTGCCTAAGATTGGGCAAGGGGTCAACTAAAGTTAAAGGATGATTCGTTACAAATATGATTACAAGATATACAAAAGAATAATTGAATAAAAAATTAAGTACAAGATTTACAAGTAAAGAATGCTAAAATACAACAAACAAGCTAACCACTTTAATTATTTTGTGTGCAAGGTACAAGGAGATCAAAGCATCATATTACATTTATGAGATCATCATCAATACGTCAATAAAGAAGATTTATGAGTTTTGAGCACAAGTATTATGAAGACGACCCACTCTTACTTATTAAACCCACAAAGTATTCAAATGATCAAGGTCAAGGTTTAATTGTTTAATAAGTTAAGGGTTTCTTAAGGTTGAAAGATTTTAGTTACCCTTACAAATTATTTCACCAAACCCTCCTCCTCCTATTGCCAAATGACTGTTGGATTCTCAAGAAGTATGGCAACAGGTCCTACCCTAGCTTCGCAAGTCAGCTCGAAAGATTGAGTTCTCACAGAAAGGATGCTCCGCGCCCCAAGACCGTCCCCGGCCTAATCACCTTCTGTTGCCCCTCAATCCCCATTTTAGATGGTGAAGATGGTGGTCTAAGGTACCCTAAATAATATATTAAGTTATTATATGAATTAGGTAGACTTTTAGGAGTGCTTTAGAGTGTTTAAAAGATTTTATAACACTTTTAAAATGTGATTTATTGACTTGGACGAAACTCACTTAAGCATAAAATGTGTTTCTTAAGATTCTAAATGAAACAGAATTAACACATATATGCTATGTGAGAGAAAATCACTTGGTTGCACAAATAGATAGCTTGCAAAGTAAAGAAAGAAACTACAAGGGCAAGAACAACTTGCCAACAAGGAAATGAAGGACAATCACACTTATGATTAAGAGCATTTAGATATGAGAATTAAGTGTGAGAAAGAAAAAGATTTAAGTGTTTTCTTGCACTACAAACTTATCAATGAGATTACTTCAAGTATGTGGAAAATAGCCTTAAAGATCATAACATGAAAGAAAACCACCATTCACTTATTGAAACACTTAAACATTTAGAGTTATAGATTTAAGCATTTAAGAAAAAGATTTAAACTTTGAAGAGATTTAAGCATGCAAGTAGATCTAGTTAAGTTATTATGCCCAATAGGCTTAAGCTAAGGATTAACCATGTATGAGATCTAGATCTAGAATATTTTAGAACATTAAGCACTTAGATCATAATAACATATTAAAACCCTAAGTTCACCACTTGGGTTATTCCTCTCCCAATAGGTAGGCAATTAATTAGTTGCTTAATCTTTAGGAAATATTGAGAAAAAGAGAGAGGAAAGAAAGCAAGAGAATGGAATAAGGAGGAAGACAAGTAGCAAGCAAACAAACAATAAAACCAAGCAAACCCCAAACCCCATGTCCTAGGCTAAAAAGGGTAAGAAAAATGCAAAAATGAAAGATCTATGCTAAGCCCTAGCTACCCCAAGGCTCACACATGGGAGGAGGTCGTACCACTCCTTCTCCCACAACTATCAGCCACTAGAAGCAAGAAAAAGGAGAATAAATGAACAAAAGTGATTAAAAATTGAAGGATGAGGTTGAGAAATAACTACCAATCCCTTTGGGGGGTCTTTGAGTGTTGTGTGGATGCCTTTGGGTAGCCAAAATTCCTCTCAACCAGATTTGAACCTGCAAAAACCAGCAAGGTATCCTTGTTGGAAATGCTACACACAACCAAAAGAGTGAAGAAAAACTTTTGCCCTTTTAGGGAAAAAAAATTTCTTAAGAAAAATTTATAATATTTGATAAAAATGACCTATCTTGCTAAGTTAAACTAGCTGAAATATGTATGGAAATGAACAACAATATAGAAGAAGAGCAAGAGTGAGAAAGGAATAGAGTTTATGTGAGTCTCAATGAAAGACTTTTCCTTAAGACATTACAAATGAAACCCTTAAAGCCAACCTACAAGATCTAACACAATGGCATGCATACAATAGATAATATGGATGGTTAAGCTAGCATGATGAAATACTTGCACCTTATATAGCTAACCAACATATATAGATCTACAAGACTACTCTTTGCAAGATCTACTCAATTAAAATACTTTACCCAAGATATACCTATGCATCCATCATATTAAACCAAAACAATGTTACCTCATGTGTTGTAAGAACCAAAACACTTGTACCTCATGAGAGAGAGAGAGAGAGAGAGAGAGAGAGAGAGAGAGAGAGAGGAAAATCAAGTAGCATAAAAATAGCTCAAGATATGGTGAGTTGGGAGTGGGGAAAGGGATCTAATTATACTTGGAGAGGCAAACCTACCTCTCTTAGATCAATTCCAAGTGTCCACCACCAAGCACAAGATGAGATCCTAAGGCTAGGGCACACCATCTAGGGTTTAGATCTTAGATCTAGGGTGTAGAATGGTGTGGGAGGTGTTTGGATCACACAAAGAGTAGTGTGAGGCTTATGGGATTCATGCAAAGGGAGAAAAATGATCCCAACCATCAAAAAACGAATTTTCCTAGGAGATCCACAAGAGGGGGGGGTGGAGGGGTGGGGTAACTCTCCTTTGAGGGCGCACCATTTGGGGGAGAGGAGAGGAATTAATGAGGGAAGGGGAGTGGAGAGGCATTGGGGTGAAACAAATAGGTAGTGGGAGGCTAGGAAAATCATTCCAAGGGATAGCATAAGTCTCCCATTGATTTTGTTTATCATTTTTTACTTTTTTGAGACTTTTTAGAAGGAAAGCACACCACTCTAGGAAAAGTGACGTTTTTTCTTTATGGCTAGGTGGGGGGGTGATGTGAGGGTTAGGAAAGGTTAGGAAAAATCTCTCTTGCATTTATCCATCTTTACATCATCCTTTTAACTCATTTTTAAAAATTACATTTTTGCTATGTTTGGACTTAGCAATTAAAATTGTTATTTTTGACTGACTGACACTCTAGGTGGACAAACACATAGAAAAAGTTGTCTGACCGAGCTGAAACTTGGTCCATGGATGTGGGGGGTGATATTCCATTTATTGTGAGCACAAATACCCCTATCAAAAATCCAAGGACCTAGTTTTTACAATTTTTACTCAAAAATAATTAATTAAATAAATAATTAAACCTCCAAACTTAGGGAAATTTAATTAAAAATTAATTTATTAAAAAGAACTATTCTAGACTTGACGGAATTCTGCGAAACTTTCTAAGATGTATTTCATGGTCATTTACAATGATTCTCTACAATATTTACCAAAAGATAAACCCACTAGAATTTCATTCACCACTTTGGAGGAATTATTGCCAGTGTGAGGGAAACTCAAGGGAAATCAATAAGACTGAAAATCCCAATTGATAACCTGAGGATAAAAAAAACTCAGTGAGAGGAACTCTCCCAGTGAACCAATACCAAGGTAAATGACCCAGACATGACTCATGCAGACCTATTACATTATTAACCCACGTAGGGGTGCGGAAATTCCAGTTACAAAAAGAAGTGTTGGGGCCAAACATGCCCTGTAGAACCACAAATATTTGACAAATTTGCACCTGATGATGCATCTCTTCATGGCACATGGAGTTCACCACCTATGTTGGAGAGGTGGCCAACAGACCTGTCATGTGATTAGAAGTACCACTGTCTATGATCCAAGTATCCTCTCCAGGTGTCACATATCCTGAGAGGGCAGAGAATAAAACATAGTCTTCAATCTTTTCTTTAGTCATCTTTGTAGGTGGCTCATCATCTTCAACTGCATGAGCATGATGTCTTTTGTTATTTCTCTTATTGTATTCTTCCCTTATGGAAGGATGGTTCTTAGCAATGTGTCCAAGCTTATCACAATGATAACATTGATAAGAAGATACATATTTTTCTCCTCTTTGCCCCTTCTGATTTTTCTGTAATCTCCTTGGAGAGTGAGATTTTGTATGAGAGTGGGTGAATCTATTTAGCGAGTGAGATTCCTTATGAAGATGGGTCTCCTTTTGGAAATGAGAAATTTTCTTTCCTCCTTGGTATGAGCAACTAAGGCTTGATATTTATCCCTTAATAGTACAACTTCTCGATTTCCCACTCTTGCTTCCTCTTAAACAAATTCTTCCCATAAGCTATCAAAACTGAGTTTTTCTTTTCTTGCATAGATAGTTTAGATGAATGCATCCCAATCTCTTGTGAGACCATTAAGAGTTGTCATTATAAGTTCATCTTCACCTAGGTTGTCTCCAATTGCTTCTAGTTGTTCTTTGAATTTAGAAACCCTAGAGAAATAATCATGAATTGTTTCTCCTTTATGCATCCTTGTACTCTTGAGTTGGGTTCTCAATCTCATCTTTCAGTTGATGTTATTTCCTTCATACATTCTGGTTAGGGAATCAAACATTTCTTTTGGAGTATTCTTAGAAGACACTTGAGGGACCAAGTAATATTTAATGGAATATGCAATGATCCTTTTGGCCCTAACCATATCCTTCTTATACTTTGCTTTGGTTGCTTCTTCTTTGGGTTATGGTACATTTTATTTTATGAATTTTGTTAGGTCAATCTCTTCAAGAATGAGTCCAATTTTGTACTTCCAGGAACATAATTTTTCCACATCTTCTAACTTGTCAACAAGCTTATGCTTGTAGACATCTTGACCTGGAGCTGAGAAAATGACCAAAAATTGAAAATGCTCAGAAAATGATTCCGAACTTATAAGGAGATGTGTTTGGTTGAGGCAAATAGGCTAGAACTATTAGACTTAAAAAATTTCAAGTTTTACTGCTTGAAACTTGACCTATGAAAATATGGATTGGTACTTCTGGTACTGGTTCTGGTTTCCTGGTTGTCTGGTTTTCTAGTACCACTAAAAGCTAGGGTTTCACTTTCTGGAGGCTATGTCCACTGAAAATGTGCGCTCAAGCTATCAATGAACTCGCTAGGCTAGGTCTCACTTCCATAGGTGGTTTTTAGTAAAAAAATTCCCTTCCAATAAAAATCCTTAATTTTCTTGTACGACAACAATGACATTTTTGGTTACCCAGTGAAATGTGATCTCTTCATTTTATCTCTGATACCATGTTAAGTTTTAATTATGTTCAAAGATAATAGCACAAAATAGGATCACTGAGAGAAAAACAATCACAAGGTACAAAACATTTTATCCTGGGAAACCCTCATGGGGGAGAAAACCCAGCAAAAAATTCCTTAATATAGATTTCCAATACAATGCCAGGACTAAAGACCAAACCACCAAGAATATCCAATGTTTAAGCATGCACCTCTCTCTTCTCCTTCTTATAACTACAACTTCCTTCAAAACTTGCACACTAGATGAGTGACTTTGGTGAGTGAACAAGTGAGGCACCATTCTCTCTTATTTATACTAGCTGAGAGGCACTATGGTTGTGTCTTTTCACCCAGTAAGGCCGAATTCTTCAACTAGTGGTTAAAACCAGTTTATTAATCTCTAGGGGCCAACTTTACAAACACCACCATATAACTATGGTTTGACCAATCCAAAAAAGGGGATTTGGTCTTAGACAAGACCCGACATGATCAATCCACAAAAGGGGATTTGATGTATATAGTAATGACTCAAATATAAGTAGAATAATCTTTGCAGTTACAATATTTCAACAGTAAGGATATAATGGAAGCAAGATCAAGGGGTTTGCAAGATCATTCAACAACTACAACAGGACCCCAATTCATTAGATAAATTTGTATGGAAGAATGATTTTCTATGGTATCATTATCTCCTACATTTATGTAAGATTTCTCAACTCAAACATAAGGTCCTTCCAGAATTGCACACTTCTCTTATAGGAGGACATTCACGATTCTTGAAAATGTACCATAGGATCAAGAATTATTTTTTCTGTGAAGGTATTAAAATTGTTGTTCAAAAGTTTGTGTCTGAATGTGTGGTCTGCCAACAAAACAAGGGAGATACAATCAAGACATTTGGTCTCCTACAACCATTAGTTATACCAAGTCAACATTGGGAAGAAGTTTCAATGGATTTTATTATAGGTTTACCCAAAGATGAAGGAAAGACTATCATCATGGTAATACTGGATCGACTAATAAAGTATTCACATTTTTTCTATCTTTCTCATCCTTTTAAAGCAAGTATAGTAGCCGCAACATTCATGGAAACAATTCAAAAGATACATGGAGTCTGCAATATTATTGTAAGTGACAGAGATCCAATTTTCACTGGAAAGTTTTTGAATAAATTATTTTCTTTTTTGGGTACTCAATTGGCTCGCATCTCATCTTACCATCCTCGATCTGATGGGAAAACTAAGATTGTGAATAAATTTATAGAAGGATATATTTGTTTCTTTTCATTTGATAAACAAACACAATGGGTCAAGTGGTTTCCCTTGGTGGAATGATGCTACAACACATCCTTTCATAATTCATAAAAAATCTCCCCATGTCTCGCACTTTATGGATATCATTCTCCATCCATCACATCACCATTGAAAGGGATTAAAAAGGTTCAAGTAGTGGAGGACCACATAGAGAACCAACAGATTCTCAAACTATTTAAGGACAACTTGGTTATGGCACAAAATAGGATGAAAGAACAAGTAGATCAACATTGCAATGAAAGGGAATTTGAAGTGGGGGATTGGGTAGTTTTGAGATTACAACCATATAAACAGATTTCCCTCAAGAAACAAAAGAAGGACAATACATTAGCACCCAAATATTATATCACTTATAAGGTCTTGCAAAGTATTGGAATTATGGCTTACAAATTGGAGTTACCTTCATCTTCACGTGTACATCCATTCTTCCATTTTTATTTCTTAAAGAAGTTCATCGACAATAATATTCCAGTCCAAACTATTTTACCAGAGATTAATGAAGAAGGAAAAATCATACTAGAACTAGAAACAATCCTTGAAACAAGGATTAAGCAGCTGATAAATTGAGCAATTACAGAGTACCTCGTCAGATGGAAGAACCAACTAGTGGAAGAGGCGACATGGGAAGATGAGTTCTTCTTGCAGAAACACCTGTGGTTAGTCAAGTATTAAGGAAAACTCTTTTTTGAAGGGGAGGGGCATGTTAAGACCTAGTCAAAGCCCCATGTAATGTATAAAACCACTTATTAATCCCTAGATATTGAATTGTTACATTTTTAGTGTTATACGTGTATGTAGGATAGAACCCTTCATTGCACTCTTTCATTATAATTGTACCCTTTGTATCCTATATATATATATACACACACACCAGTGAGACCTAGTCTTAGGATCATCTTATCTCATCTCATATTGTATTCTAAGTTGGATATATTGTAAAAGGAGGTTTTCCCCTCGAAGTGGATCGTATTCGTTGAATTTTTATCATTTTAAGGTGTTGGACCATAACATAATGATACAATGCCTCTCCCCCCAAAAGGTGTGTTAAAAAGGCCCACGCACAATCGAAATTCCCAATCTACCCAAAACTACAATATTTTGGAAGATTTAGCTCAAGCACCATGCACCACCATGTCCTCTCTAGAAGTCCTTTAGAGATACCCAATGCAGGGCAAAGCATTTTTTACTATTATTAGTGGCATTGATTCCTTGACACTCATTTGATTACTTTCGATATTAACTAGGCTAGGTCTAGGCTTCTTCACCAAATTGTGTTTCAAATCCAAGTTTTTCTGCATGGAACAAACATCTTCTAATGCATTGTTGATGAAGGAGCCTCAATCTATGTCATTCCTTATCCTATAAATCATTTCTCATTGAGATGGGTGGGAAGACTATTTAAATAAAAGTCAAATGTGTTGGCATTGCTATTGATTATAATATGTTATTAGGGTGCAGTTGGTCATATGCAATGATGTCAATTGTGTCTTTGGTGTTCCAAGTGATTCAATTTCCTCATCAAGGAAAAGTGGTCACCATTGACCAATTATCTTGCTGCACGCTTGACTCTGTATCCAACACTTAAATGAACATTCCATTACAAAATTCGACAATGTTGCATAGATTCATCTATTATGTTTACTTTCACCCTCCCTCCATTAGTATGTTACATAGACTCATCCCCTATAAATATAATATCATCTGGAACCACTAATTCACTCAATATTTCCTCCACGTCACCTTCAATTGTAGACCCTACACCTTCGCACTCGGTCCACTTTGACTATTTTGTGGATGGAAAATATCATTGGGTAGTTCTCTATCCCTCTAAGGTTGGACATTTAGGGTTGAGTATGAATTTTATTGTAGTTGAAATTTCTTATCAAGCTATTGAAATGGCCTTCATAGGTCTTGATCAAAATCACCACCCTAGGGTGGAGTATGATCATTTTAGTTTGACCATCTGGGTGATCGAACCTCCCAGTTCTCTTGACTTCTTAGATGTTTTTATGCATTCCAATGAAGCTAAATTAGAAGCAAAGGAAGAGTTAGAATGAACGTAGGAAGATATGCATCATTGATATTTCTTTCTTCTTGAACTAGACAAAATGGAGGTTGGAACTCAAATCCTTGTTTCTCCTAGAGATATTGAGTGGTACCAATTCCCTATCCTCACACATGATGTGCACATTGAAGGTAATTTGGAAAACATTTCAAAAGCCATACCCATCAACAACTCCATGAAAATTTTCATTGTAAAAAATATATTGATTGGAGTAGATTATTCTACTAAATAAATCAAACTTTATACTACTCTTTCAGATAATTTTGTGATATTTTCACTTGGTCATATGGAGAAATGTCTAGAATAGATCCATGGATTATTGAACATGAGATTAAAACATATGATGGTCCTAATTTTGTTGAAAATAAACTACAGTGGGTTATTATCCTAACAAGGAAGCTACCATCAAGGAAAAAGCGGAAAAATTTCTTGATGTTGGTTTCATCTATCAGGTTCCCTTCATAAAATGGGTCTCCAACCTAGTTCCCATCAATAAGAAGCAGGGTACCATTCATGTGTGTACTATTTTTAGGGACCTCAATAAATATTTTCCAAAGGATAATTATCCTACCCCATTCATTGATCAGATCATTGAAGAATGTGTCGACACCGAAATCTTTTCTTTGGCTATAATTAGATACAGATTAAATGGGAAGACCACCGTAAAAACACTTTTCTCTATCCTTGGGATACATTTTCCTATCAAAAAATGTCGATTGGCTTAAAAAATGTTGGATCCACCTTCCAATGGGCCAAATCCTATATTTTCCATGACATCAAACATATCATTGAAGCATATCTAGATGACTTATCGTCTCACTCCAATAGGTGGGATGACCATCCATCTCACCTTCATGTCATCTTTACCCGATGTCGGTACTATAAAATTCATTTGAAAATCCACATGCATGCATATTTTGTGTGATATCTGGGAGGTTGCTTGGGTTCATCATGTCCAAGTATGGGATCGTGGTTGATCCTTTCAAGGTTAAGGTAACAGTTCAATTTCCTCCCCCATGTACAGTTCAACAACTTCAAAGTTTGCAAAGGAAGGAAAACTTCCCACAACAATTTATCGCAAATTATGTAGAGATTGTGAAAGGATGTGTTGTTCATATGTGATGCCCAAGCTCAATTATATTTTTATTCTTTGAAGAAAGATCTAGTGTCAACTCCATTACTAAGCTACAAAAGTCATAAATAATGAATAAGAACTAAGCTACAAAAGTCAATGCTTGAATGTACAAAAATGTAATTGTTGACCTTAAGATCTAAATCTATGAATAATGAAATTGAAAAATTCACTTATGGCATGTGACTGTAAGAAGAATGATTAATACAATATTTTAAATGTGCAAAAATGAAGTTGAGAAAACACCATCAAAATAAAAATTGAAGAACACTCTAAACTACCCAACACTCAATTTTGTCAGAGTGATCTCTTCCTCCCAGGAATAGGGTGTTGAGATTAAACAACAACAATCAAAACATGATTTGATGCACCATATACTCACACAGAATTTATCAAACAAAAATTTATATTTGGAATGAAATTCCCATGAATTTGTATTCTATGCCATGATCTGTCAGAGCGTTTTCTCTAAGCCTCACCCTATGAAAAGTGTTGCTTCCTTATTTATACATACATAATAGCATCAAACTCGTAACTAAATCATGACTAATGCTTTAAGTGATTCCTAGATTCTATGAATTTCGGTATGATAAATAAAAGAGATGGCTATTTATGTTGCATTTTGGTTCAAGTTACAACATCTATGTTAACCACTTCAACCACTGCAATTAAATGGTTTCAAAACTATTGAAGGGTATCTCCAATATGATCACCTTGAGTAGGGCATCTTCAATTGATAGCATTAAATGTGGTCGGAGTATATGCAACTATTGCCATTGAATGTGATTCGTTCATCTTTAATATGTTGGCATTGAATGTGGATAGAGTATCATTGAACTATTTGGACACATCCATTGTGTATTAAATGACAGTGTTTCTAATGTTCATAGTATTAATACTTGTCTTTAATATTAGTGGTATGCAAGATCTACACACGTGGACGTGTGGAAAACTATATGAATTGGAAAATGTTCTTCAAAATCTCACCATTAATCCCTACTTATCGACATTCAGGAGAAGTCAAGGATATTCCTATACCAATTCATAAAATACCACCGAAAATAACGATTGTAAGTAATTAATCAACAATTTTTTAAATGGATACAAAATGGGTCAGTACAATAATTATCAGGCTAACATAATGGGAAAAACTCATAGGTTGGGAGTGTTAAATGGCTATATGTGATAAAAAATATGGGAAAATTTAGAGGCCCATCATAAGATTTTAGACACCCAGAGAAAAACAACACACAATACATAGTTATTAGGACCTTTCAAAAATAGAAAACAAGCAAGGGAACTTTAAAAAAAAACTAGTGAAGAAAACTAAGTTTTTTCCCAATGGTGTCACCAATTTTGTTGTAGAGAAAACTCTCCTATGGATAGATGAGTCCTCTCATTGACCTGACTATGGTTAGTGACAAATAATGGGATGGAACACTATGTATTTTCTCTCTGGATTTGAAACTTGTACATGAAAATCATGCTAAGAAGAGAGGAGAGAAGGTCTTACCTTATTTTGAAAGTTCTCCTATCGTTATCCACAGTGGCACAACTCCAAGATCCATCTCCTAGATCTTGCAATCAGTGACTTGCACACAAGCAACAAGACACACCTCTCTCAACCTTGTTTGTCATAAAGAGAATTTTTTTTACAAGTAGATGTAATCTAATTACTCAAGGAAAACAAGATCTACCAATGTTTAAACATAAACAACCATGAATTACAAACATTGGAGGGGAAAATATCATAGCTCTATATTATTAATAATGGAAAAGTACAACAAGATAGATATCTTGAGATTGTTATAGCACTCTCTTGGCTCCGAGCTCCCAAGACTCCCCCTTATCGCTCTCTCACTTGGTGGAAATAGTGAGATTCTCCTCCTTATCACAACAAGAGTGGATGGCCTACTTCACCTAGGAAGCTCCTCTCACAAGTGTGGGTGCCCCAACAATCCACTCATTCAAGATGGCAACAAGATTCTCTCTTTGGTTTCTCTCTAATGACATAAGGCTATCATAGATGTTTGAACACTAACACATCCCCTTGATTTGGATTCCTTTTATAGGAATATGAAGGAAACTAAGAGTTGAGTCCTAGGCCAAAGACTTGGCAAAAACAGGCCATGCACAAGTTCCATAACTCATAAAAAACTCATACCTGAATGATCTCATCATAACTCTTTGGATATAGAAGGCTACAGGGGTGGTCGCAGGTTGCATAAGGACAACCAATGACTAGCCATGTGTTGCCTATATGAAATCAGTGACCTAACACATCTTTCCCTAGGGAAAGCATGATTAGGCTCAAAACTATGATTTTTTGGAGCAAATAACATGTGATCTCGATGTCGAGGTCCCCTTTAAGGCCTAGGGTGATAAATACAAGTGTAACAAGGTTCTCCAACAATAGTAATAAATGGGTTGGGTGTGCCACAAAGAACTTCAGGGGCTTAATTTAAGAAAGAATTTATGCATTTTAATACTCCAACTCCTCAATCTTAGTATTGAGGGGGTTGGCTAAATGACATTGGGAATTGTGTTTGGACTTCTTTTCTAGATATTTTATAGTTTAATGGAAAGCTAGGCAACTTACCTTATTTTTTTTCTCCATGTCCAATACCACATACAAAAAGAGGGCGCCACAAGCTTCAAGAATCATGTCATTCATGAAAATATAAATATCATTAGATTGATTAAGCTTCAAACATATATTAATAGTTACTAAGAATTGAAAGTTTAACTAGTGCAATTAAATGACCAATAGATATATTTAAAAAAATGTTTTGTTAGATTTTCTTCTCAATATTGAGCTTTCCAAAATAATCATTATATGACATTTTTGCATCTTTAAGAACAATTGCTTGCCATAAACTTCTTCTCATGTAAAGTTTTCATAGTTAAATCTTCATTCACAACATTAAATGGCACATAAGGTAACATAATTTATCGTCATAGTCTAAACGTTCTACGAAGATACTCTTTTTTGGCCACTTGAAATAATGTGAAGGGTAGCGTGTTATTTTAACATGAAGTCTGACAATAATAATTTTGGATTAATGGAATTGCAACTATCACATGCTAACATTGCACAATCTAGTTGTAATAGAGGTATTTGAGGTGCTCAATCCATTTTTACATTAAAAACGATAAACTTATCACTCCACAATTACAATTTTTACAAGGATTACATAGTCAAATTTAATTAATGAAAAGTTCAAATTCTTAAAACATTTAACCTTCTTTCCATTTATAACTTTAACAAATTAAAACACAAACTAAAAACATTAAAAACAATTAGATTAAAAAAATCCTTCCCAAAAATCAAAACTATATTCACGACCCTTACAAACCAAAGTTTTGGTTTATTTTCCAAGTTTATGATATTTCTAAACTGTACAATAAATAGTGCATAAATAATGAAGAAGCTGTTTTTTTTTTTTTTACTTTTAAAAAAGCTAATATTTAACTTAATTACTATCGGGTTATGGAAAACAAAATTAAACAACCACTTAAAAGTATAAAATTGGACTAATTTAAATCACAATTTTTCATTATTTAAATTGTATTTTTAATACATAAATAGATTCAGCTCAATGAAAAACCCTGCAACATTCTGATTGTATCAACTTAACAACTCAACTCTATAATTCCAATTTTCTGAAGACAAAATTAGTAGGAAAATATACGAGAAAAGAAAAGAAAAAAAAAAGGAAAAAGTCAATTGAGCTCTAATTGCTTTAATCTTTATAATTTGCTTAATCTGAATATTAAATCAAATTGTTTAGTTTATTTTCTGAAATTAAATCGAATTGCTTAGTCTATTTTCTGAAATTTGCATGAGCGAATTTAGGCCAGACATGTGGAAATTGATTAAATTAGACATTTTGAACGTCACTTATAGAGTTTGGTGGTTGAATAATTCTATTCAATTTTATCAAATGGATGGAGCTTGATACTCTATCCAATTTTGTCAAATTGTAAAGAATCTAAAAGATACTCGACCTGACGTTTGCCAGTTATTATTGACTTTTACCTTTATAAGTTGTCAGTTATTATTGACTTGACCTTTGCTATTATTATAATTTTGACAGTTAGTATTGACTTGACCTTTATAATTTGTCAGTTATTATTGACTTGACTTTTGTCACTATAATAATTTTGTCGATTATTATTGACTTGAATTTTTATTTTGACTTGACTTTTTCATATGAAGAATGATTTGTGAATTATTATTGACTTGACTTTTGTCATTATGATATTTTTGTCGGTTATATTGACTTGACTTTTTATTTTGACTTGACTTTTTCATATGAAGAATGATGGCCGGAATTATACTTCAAACATTTCACCAGCGTCCATTTGTTGAAGGATCGGGGCATTATAAAGGGGATAATCGACGAGCTCCGACACATGTTTGGAGGATCGTTTCTTCATTCTTGCTCTGTTATGTTTGGGTAGGAATCTGGTGGTGAAGGAAGCCACATATCTCCTTCTCCGGCTGCTGGATCTGAGAGCCATATCTGAGGTTGTGAAGATATTCAAAGGGCTGGTTTTTTCATACCTTTTCACTGATTCAACGCCCTTCATGAAGGTGGTCATAATTACTCATAGATGGGAGTTTGCTCACATTTGGGCCTTTGATATTCAACAAACAGATCTGCTCAAGTGTTTGAATAAGGACTATGATGAGCAGACCCCCATCTATGAACAGTTCATGAGCACCTACGGCGTTAGTTTGCAATTAAAACCTGTCCATCATATGGCTCCTTCTACAGCTAGTTTTGCTCCCATCAATGTATATAGTTGTTCTTATTTCAATATATAGCTTTTCTACTTTGAAATGTTACCAGTTTGCAATGCTGAACAGAGACAAATGAAATTTGTTCGGGCATACAATGAATGCATATTGAAATTTGAAAGATGGGTAAATGATCCGAACCTTTTTTATGGATTAAACTCAGAAATTGGGGTAATGTCACTGTGACTCTCAGTTCTTCGACGTGAGGTATGACAAATTTCTTTGTGTTTTTTGTGGATTAATCGCTGCGTCTTTTATCTGTGCAGGTGAAAACAATGATGCAGAGCTTAGTCTGTTCTTCCTTTCTCTTCCAAAGCTCCTTCTGTAAGCTCATCCAATATGATTGGGAAAAGGCTGGTTCGATATAATTTGGCAAATTCCTTCCAATGAGACATGTTTTTGGGGAAATGTTATATGTGAGTGTGTAGCTTTTAATTAGCCTTCAATATATTTCTATGCAATCTTGTGTAAAGAGGATGGGAGGATGGATGTCATCTCATAACATTCATGTTGTAATTATTAACTCCTACTTGTCTTATAATTTAATGTGTGATATTTGATCATACTAGAAGATTGTGGTTTGTTATTATCATTGGTCAATGTGAGATGGGGTTTGTCTTTATGTGGATGGTTTGATTATTTAAGAGGTCAATAGATCTACTTGGATATGAGAGATTCTCTCCAACTAGTTGGCTCCTATTTTGGTGTGTTATTGAAATATTCTCTCAACTATTTGTTAGTGTGATTGAAATTGGTGTGTCTATATTGAGACAACATTTATGTATTTATATGTGTACGATTATTTGTTGAATAGATCACTCAATACAGTTTTGTTGTGTGTGGAAACCATGTCTACTCTCTCATTTCTCTACAAAGTATTAGAGTAGGTATGGGACTAAATCTCTCACGAGAGGGATATATGATCATAACATTTATGTGTTTCTAATCCTCTATATATATAGGATTAGTGTAGATGAGAGTCAATTGTTTTGTGAGTGAAATCCATTTTTTGTTGCGATTGACATATTTACATAGGGTTGAAGGAGGAGCAACACGCTCTCTATAGTCTATGTTAAGGTTAGTGGTTGTGTTACTATTGTGTAAGATTTGGTAATAGTCAAGATTGGTGAGTGATCTACTTCCCCGTGCATTTGGAAGAAAACATTGGTTGCACATCTTGGTTTTATCCTATTGTTGCATCATTGCATACCATCATCCATGTTTGAACTTGAATTTAAGCCACCATAGAATGGAGTTATAGGAAAAGCTGGAAAGAAGGCACGTGAATGGAGAGCATCTACTATCAAGCAATTTGTTGAAGAATGGGAATGGTGCCTCTTAGTGTTGCAATTCCTTTTTCCCTCTTCTGAGTGGTAGTGGAATTGGAAGGAAGCTTTGTCATTATTTCATGCAATAACTTCCACATTAAATTTGTATTATTTGATGTTGTTCCATGCATAAAGTTGCATGATGCTTTAGGGATTGTGAATATACATCCTATTTAATTTGCAATTACAATAATTTGCAATTACAACATGGCACATGATGTAGGATGTTGATTTACTTCACATGCACTATGGCATACAAGCCACTATCCTTGCACTTAAAGCCATGGAGAGAAGTATGTCCAATGATGAAACTACAAAAAATAGACAAGCAGTCAACATTTATCAAAGGAGAAAAGAAATCGTAATCTGTGAACCACATGCATTGTTAGGGACCTAACCTCCCTAATCCCTCACATTCGTAGAATAATATATTTTCCATGTAATAAAGACTGACATTAGTTAATAAGGCTTATTTAATAATGTGAACAAGTCTAATGTAAGAAGACTTAATAGAAGATTATGCTTCTAGAAATATCTTCCTCTAGAATGTTCTTTAGGAGATAGAATTGGTATAAATAAGAGTAGAAGGCATGATAGAGCCTTTTCTTGAGAATCATTGTAATAGAGTGCTTCTTTGTTGGAGATTTCCCCCTCGAAGAAGCAAGTGAACATTGATTTTCTATAAATAAAGGTATCATCTTTGGTGTTTTGGTTCTCTATATTTTGTTGTTTTGTTCGCATTTGTTGCAATATTTCTATTTTCTGCTTATTATAATAGATGTGGTAACTAAAAAGTGGTATTAGATTAATTTCCTTTGTTGAAACTATGAGAATTTTTTTCACAGTAGAGACATGTATTGTTGATGTCTTTAAAGCACATAGATCTGTCCCTTAGCAGGTAAAATTGCGGTGGAGAAGACTACACAGAAGAAATACAGATGGTTTCACTGGGTTACTTAGAAACAAACGTTTCTCCTTGTTGGAAACCTCTGTAACCCTAGTTGGTACCCCACGAGCAGTACCGCATCAAAGATAATCTGTACATGCCCATTGCTCCCACATATCATCAAATATATCGGGAGTCCCCTAGGTCTCTTGAAACCATCTCTAGATTAGTCGATTGTTTTCCTGACTACTATAATGACACATAGAATAACACTTGGGAATATACTTTATAGTACCTAGGTAATCAGGTAGTACGACTAAGGGTACGATCGAGTCTCTTTAGTTGGTGCCCTGAGATATTGGGCCAAGCACTATTGTTCAACCATGCACGTATATCAGAGAGATATAACACAGGGAAAACCCTTGTCTGTAGGAACCCTAAAAACCCTAACCCTTGTAAAAGACACAAAACAGAAAAGGAACATATGAGATATATTGTCGCGCAACCCTACCTCCTGCATTTTGGTTGTGAAATTTGTATATAATTTTTCTTGTTAACAATTTGGGCAATTTGTCACTGCAGTATTCTTCAGGCCAGAGTATAACTCTGCATGAGTAAAAATAAATAAAAAGGATTATAGTGGTCCCATCAACACCCTTATTCAGAACCTATCCCATTGGATTCCTCTCTTTTCCGTGATCGTCTTGGTAGCTATCATTTTTCAACCTTTTTTCTCGTGGAACCAAACCCTTTACCGACACCCTTATTTACCACCTATCCCATTGGCTTCCTCTTGTCACCCTAATCGCATTGAACTATATATCATTGATCATTTTTTTAGTGGACCCACTTTCCCTCCCACGCACCCCTCATCTCCAAATGGACACAACTTGCAACCAAGACCTACAAGTTGACATAAAACAAAACAAGGAGTGTTGTTGTTTTATATGTTTCTCAAATATTGATAGTTATTGCATTATGATTACAAACAAGATTCTGTTTCATAAAATAGTCATCATAGAATAACTATTCATTGAAAATATCAACTATAGAAGTACAACGAAAATAACAAGATCTAGAAATGTTAAACATGCACAGTAGACACATGAACACAACACACAAACACAAGAGTTTATCCTCGGAAAACCAAACTTGGGAGAAAACCCAACAACCTTTCTCTAGAATAATTCAGTCCAAGATATTACCAATACATCACAATCAATGGCCAAAATACCATACAAAAAAGATCCTCCCCAAGGATATCATCACCAAGACCTATCTCCTCAATAATATGACAAAGAATAACTAAGCAAGAGCTTCTCTCCAAGATAACTAGTAATCTAGAAATAACGAAACATCCAAAACTGTAGATGCAACTACCTTGTGCACCCTGCAAAAGGAGTTATCTAGCTGTCAAAATGAAATGAGCCAATATTTTATTTATACTAATCTGGGCGCCAGTCTGGGTCGATTTCTTATTTCCGGGTCTTCAATTTTATTATTATTTTTCCTGTGGGGCCGACTACTCTTCATGGGTATTCAACTTCTACCTGGGGATTCTGTAATAGTGTAGATGGGTCTTCTTGTACTTTCTTGTGGAGAATGACTTCCTAAAGTTGAAAATCTCCAACACTCCCTCTCAATGAGGGAGGCATTCTCTATACTTGAGTTTATTCTTTCGTATAAAGGTTTTCTTCATGAGGCATGTTGATGTGCCATCTCTACATATGCATTATATCCCAGAATATGCATGTAATAGCATCTCGAGTCCATCCACTCCTTGACAGGAGAAGGACTACACCTGGGCCAGTCACCACTAGAAAATACCCATGGATGAATCAATCATTTACCCTTGGTCATATTAGCAATAGCATATCCCCATGCATGACCAATCTCAGATAATTTTTTCCTGATGCTATGGTCCATTCACCACTAGTAGATCCCTATGAGTGAATGAATCATTCTCCCTTGGTCATATCATCACTAGCATAGCCCCGTGCATGACCAATATGGGAGAATGTCTTCCTGATGCTATCAACATACCTAGTCCATTCACCACTATTAGAGTCTCATGATTGAATGAATCATTCTCCCTTGGTCATATCAACACTAGCATAGCCCCACACATGACCAATATCTGGGAGAACATCTTCTCGATGCTATAGCCTGGAGAACATTAACATATCTAGACCAGTCACCAATAGCAGAGCCCCATGAGTGAATGAATCATTTTCCCTTGGTCATATCAGTACTAGCATAGTCCCATGCATGACCAATCTAGGAGAATGTCTACCCGATGTCATGGATAATTTTAAGGATGGAAATTTATATTAAAATGTAGAAACCTAGGATAATATTAGTAGTCCTTAATATGCAAAAGATAAAATGTTTGGTGATACTTTTGTAAAAATACTTCAATTTCTAAGGATTTTATAAAGTTTCTATAAAATTTTGGCGATTTTTAAGGTAAAATAATTTTATTCTATGGAATTTGGGCGAATTATTTTTAGAAAAAATGGAAATTGGAAATTTTTTTTTTGGGAAAAACCATGGAAAATTAGCCCATTTGTGAAATTTAGCCCCTAAAATCATCTATGCTTTATGTTGAAACATCAATGCTCATCACTATCCAAATCAACATGGCTAATCCTATGTATCATCCTTGTCAGCCAAATCAGCATGGCCACTCTAGGAGAATATCTGCAATCTTCTCATTTGTGCATAAGTACTGGAGCTTCAATGCTCCCTTCTGTACCATGTCTTGTATGAAGTCCCGCAAGAATTTTCTGAAGCCACACTACTTCACGACTTGCGATATTGGATGTGATATACTTCGTATTTGTTGTACTAAGTGCTACAGAATCCCACTTCCATCTTATCCCGGAAATCATAATTGATTCCAAGATGAAGAAGCACCCTCAGGTGCTCAATCTATTTACTGCACTCCCTACTCAGTCATAATCTCTATATCTTTTCAGTCTCACTTCATCACCTTAGAAAAACCATATCCAACTGTACCATGCTTTGCTGCCACTCACTAGAACTACCTTGGCTTTAACCAAATATTGGCTTAGGGTGCTCACTGCAAAGAAAATATTTGGCACGACATTAACCAGGTACATCAAGGATCTAATCAACTGCATGTACATTGTGGGATCCACCAAATCTAAATCTAATGTACATTGTGGGATCCAGTCTACCTCATTGGTTGATCCCTTTATGACTGAGAAAAAATCATACCTAGTCCACCTCACTAGATACCTCCTCTGTCACTGTAGCAAGATCACGTTGCCTAGAAGCCTCTTTCCTATGAAGCTTATGTATGGCCTCCTCAACTCATGAAACATGTCTGTCAATCCTGGAAGATTTCTCTCTCCCACCTTGATCTGGGGAGGGAACTTCCTCTAAATAATCATATCTCTCTTGAGCCAACTGACTCTCTCTGAGATCAAGCTCACTCTGAATGTGTACATTATTTCTTTAAAACCAAGCTCATCAAGTATTTATTGATCCTGTAGTACCATGATCCCTCTAAAACATGACTCCCTCTGAGTCTGTAAAATCTCTGGAGCCATCTTATCCCTTTACATCTTTTGAAGTATGATATCCAATGAATTGTCCTGGGAGGTTTCTCCTCCCTACTGGATCCTGAGGGATGACTCACTCTTAACTCTAGCTTCCTATGAATTGGTACTATGTGGGGCCATCTACCTCACCATTGGTGGAGTCACCTGCTCCTCCTCAACAATCTCCATGTAGAACACTTTGTATCTCGCAAAGGTATCCTTCTTTTTAGAAGGTTCTAACTTTGTCTTCTTTGCCTTCGGTATATGGATGTATACTTTCATGTATAAAAATCCATGTATGGATATCCTACTCCATGTCTCAAACTAGAGACCATCTAATATTTTTCCTCTTGCAACCGTCATTATAGATCCCTCTTAGAGCTATCACCCGTGACCTTCCTGGAACAAGCGCAATAACAAAAAAAAAATAGCAAAAAAGAACAACATTCTTATGATAAGGTTTTGAGACCTAAGTCTGCACCCCTGCCCCTACTGCCTCATTTTCCCTATACCATCTTGAAACTTATTCCTCTTCTAGTTGGTTAAATCAGTTTCCCATTACTAAATGACTTAGTTTTTTTATCATTATCTTTCTTGATTGATTCTTTGTGCTAATTGTTTCTATTTTCTTGAAGGATAATTGGATATCATGATTTGGTTCGAAATACTTGTCATCATGTTTTCCATTGATTGAGCATGCAACAGGGCCACCAAGTCTTTTGTGTGTGCAGGAGACATCCAGGACCACCAAGTCCTTTGTATGCATAGTAAGCTTCCACAGGAAAGATGCAACAATTTGGAGCAGTCCATTTTGGGCTTAGATTTTAAGCCAAACAGACAGGTCAAATCTTCAATGATGGAGATCTAGCAGTCAATCATTTCAATGGCTCTTGTACATTCGGGGTTCCAGAACTCGCGCAATGTTTAATCGCAGAGTTACACATAAGTCACTCCACGAATTCAACGTCGAAATGTCCGATCTTGTCTTTGTCGAAAACTCCCGAATGTCCAACCACCACATCACTTCGCAAGATCAGCCATCTGGGAGATCTCCACAGTTAACACTAAAAAAATTTCCAAGGTTGAAACACCGGAGCCACATGTAATTCATCAATTGAGACACATGGCACTCATTTCATACACCTTTGGTTATGTCATTTTCCCATTTCTGGGTGACACGTGTCACTCTCATCATGCACACATGTCAGTGACAGTGACATCATGGACACGTCATATTCGAAGTCCTGAAGTGTTGATAAGAGCCGAAGTGTCGATCGATCAACTAAAGAGGTAAAGTGTTGAAGTCCCGAAGTGTCACGTCACCCCGCTAGTCAGGTCCTCTGGGAGTTATACATACTTTGCATTTGAAAGCCCTTGAACCCTGAAGAGTCAGAGACATGTAGCGCTCATCTATACTGACACGTAGCATTCATCCATGGTGACACGTGGCATCCATTGTTCACCAACACGTGGCACTCATTTCGATCATTTTCAACATGGCATTTTCCCCATTCCATGTGACACATGTCACCTTTCTTTTCATGACACATCATCGGTCATGACATCACAACCGCCACATCGCTTAGGGGAAATTTCCTCCGAGATATTTTGATCGAGAGTTAACATAGTTTCCAAAATTGTCGAAGTATCAAAGTGCCTAAGTTCCTTTCACATAGGTCCTTCCTCAAGATGACACGTGGCACATGCCACCTAGAAATCGATCCTGATGATGACACATGGCATTCGTTTCAGGAATTTCTAGTACAACATCTGCTCCATTCCAGGTGACATGTGTCATCCTTCTTTATGTGACACGTCAGCAATATGACATCAGACTGCCATGTCAGATCCAGAGGATCAACCATCTGGGAGATTTCAATTCAGATCAACACATAAACTCCTGAACCCTGAAGAACCAGAGTCCGAACTCCTGAAGTATTTAATGGTAAAAATGTCTTAATATTGGATCAATTAACAATAATCATGAATTAATGACTCCTGGAGATTGTCACTTCAGGAGATTCCAACCCAGAGCGAACGCAAATCGCCAAAGTGTCGAAGCCCTGAAGAGTTAGATACATGTAGCACTCTTCTATCATGACACATGGCATCCATCTGTTGAGACACGTGTCACTTATTTTAAGCACATTTGAGGTTGTCATCTGTACTATTTCAAGTGACACGTGTCACCCTCCTTTCTGTTACACATCAGCAATATGACGTTAGGAAACCACGTCATATTCGAGGGATCATCCTCTGGGAGGTTTCCAAGCACAACATTTAAAAGACTTCTAAACCCTAAAGAACCGTAGTCCCGAAGTCTCGAAATGATGAAGGTTAAAAATAATCTCAAGTTAATAAGTGATTAGTGTTGGTTAATGACTCTGAGAGTTCTGTCCTTTGGAGGATATGTATACTCTGCGCTTTGAAGCCCTCAAACGCCGACTTTTCGAAGTGGCTCACCCACATTTATTGCACATTTTGAAATGTTTAAAAAAGGGGTGCCAAACCATAATTGGGGAAACTACTCGTCCATACCATAGAAAGAATATCAAAGACTCCAGAAAATGCCACATGAATTGCTTCCTTCCTCCAGGGGATAAGTAGGGGAAAAACACTGCCAACATATACATTTATCTCTAGTGGCCTCAAACAGTGCACATGCATTCTAATGCTTGATACATAACTTAGTTTTGTCACTTCTATCCATCTACTGTCAAATATCAGTTCACTCCAGCATGCACATCATTTTATCTTCAGTGCTAGTGACAGTTTTTAATTGTTTAGTTCAAAACTCTTTTAGTTTCAAGCATAATAAGTGGTCTTTTTTGTGTGATAAGAACCACTCCTTTTTGTTAAGTGAAGTTCAGATTATTCATTAACATACTCCGACAATGTGTTTTAGTTAAGTTAATAAGTTGTTTTATAGTCGATGTGTAGAGGGAAACCTCAGTTCCACACTGGTCGAGGGCCTCCACATCTATGATAAATATGCATTCTTTGTATGTTATAAGGGTTTAATGTTTTCGAAGAAAAAGATCAATACAACAACTAGTTGGAACCATTCTATGCATGGATTAAAGCTCTCTACCTGATGGAGATACTATTGATGAGAGTTTGTTTGTGTCCAAATTCGTATGTGTTTCTTATCTTGAATACAGTTTTGATTTGTGTGAAGTACATTTCTTTTCCTTCAACTACTGTACAACTTGTCTTTATTAATATGCAACCTATGATAACAACTATGCTTTGATGAAGATTTGTTTTTGTTGCATCCTGTGGGAATAATTGCGTTTTTGGTACATGTTTAATGCTTGGAATGACATTTTAAGACTTAAATTTCTAGCAACAGATTGTTCATTGAATGGTTTGTTGATTTTCTTTGTTTCTGACATTTGCTATCTCACTTGTCTGTCCTTAGTGTGCCACCATCCAAGGAGGACCCTTGTCCATGTCATTTTTCCAACCAAACCATGCTCATGGCTTGGTAAACCCACCCTCTAACTGACCCATTATTAAAAAAAACAACCATTCATAACTTAAGGTGGCCTAGCTCTAGCCTTTAGCATTCAGGTCCATACTTTAGGACCAACATCTTATGGCGTCATTTCTTGGGAACAGAGTAACGAAATATATTTCCATGGGAGAAAGACAAATATCATATCTGACCTTCGATGGTGAACAAAGATCAAACACATTTAGACTCCCATCTTTCACCTGGCGACTCCACCAAGTTAACTTCAAAAAATAAATACTGGCTCCCAGAAAAGGACTCAAGAAATCCAAATATGAGCACATGAGAGCCACTAAGGCTCATCCTAACCTTGAGAAGGATGCAGTAGTCTCTGATCCAGAAAGACATCTAAGAAAATCCACCTTAGGTCAGAGATATACCTCACCCCTCAAGGTTAAAGCTCCACCTCAAGAATACAATGTTCTTCATCATCACAAGTAGCTTGAATTTGCTAGCCTTGAGAATCACAATTCCAAGGAACCACAGATACCTTCAACTCTTTCCTCTACTTCATAATATAGTCCAACATCCACCCCTGTATCTCCAATCAATCTTCAGATTCCTATTGCCCAAATAATGGTTGTTAATAGGATGGGTTCCATAATTGCTTCTAGATATGCACCCCTAGTTCTACTTGTAGGATTATACACACTGCCAACCACAAATTACATGAAATATTTACCTAGATATAATGGGGAAGGCAATGTCAGATCTGAAGAACATATGGTATCCTTCTACAACTTTGTAGACAACTTTAACATTGACTATGCAGATGTGTGGATGAGGTTGTTTGTATAAAGTCTTGATGGGGAGGTAAGAAAATGGTTTTGGGGCCTCCCTCCAGACTCCATTGCAGATATTGATGCATTATATGAAGATTTCATAAAGCAATGGGGATATAAAAGGAATTATCTTTATTACATCACTGAGTTTGGGTCCCTTAAGAGAAAGAATGGTGAGTCTATTTTGGACTTCACCAAGAGATTTAATAAGATGTATGGTAGGATCCTAGATGAGATAAAACTAATTGAAGCCTCTACCAATATCACTTATGCCAATGCATTTGATGCATAATTCTCTCTTCTGTTGAGGGAGAGAAGATCCACTACCTTGCTATCCATGCACGAAGCAACCATTGAGGTTGAATCTAACATCTTGGCATTAGACTGGTTAAAGACCAGATTTGAAAAGACAAGAAGAAACAAAGAGAGGATTCCTCTGACTCCTCTAACCTAGACACATCTGATCCTAAACTTGATGAAATGACCAAACTTTGAAGGATCTGACATCTGAAATAACTAAGCTGAAATGGGAATCTAAATAACCAAACATATCAAGGGGATGGGAACATAAATCCCAACCCGTTTAGAAGGTCTAATGATGCCCCTCAGATAATGTAGAGAGACAGGAGGAATTTTGATGACCAAAGAGTAGTACCTCCTTTCCAAAACAATCAGATTGAAGAGATGGATGGAGATAATGATGGTGTGGATGATGTTGTTTTACTTTTAAATGAAACAAATTTTTACACCAGACACTTAACACAACAAGATTATGAGGTATCACAACTGTAAAATCAGTTTGATATTGAGATAGGGGAAGAGAGACTTATTCAAGGCCAACCCCAAAATAAATGTGAATTGAGGCCTAGAACAGGCACTCCTAAAGCCACCACCTCTGATCAGAACAAAAAAAAAAGAGGTTCCTCCCAAGCCAAATCCAAGCAAGGGTGCATTGGCTAAATCTCACTAGCCTCCTCCATTTAAACTTGTTGTCCCTTAAGTAAAGGAAGTTGATAGGCCACAAGAATATTTCATCCTAGTGCATGAGTTGAGCAAGATCAAGATCCATGTACCTCTGTTAGAATTATTGAAAAATGAGCCTTTCAAACAATCCATTATGAATTTTCTGCAGCCACCTACTTCTATTGTAACTTCTGATGTAATTAGTCTGTAGGATGAGAACCCAACCATTACTGTAGACCCACACATTGAGGATGGCTCTATTGCTTCTCCACCATTCTACATATCTTTAAATGTCCATGACAAGATCCTACATAACTGTCTCATGGACTCAGCTGCCTCACACAATGTCATGCCTAAAGTTGTTATGGAGGAACTAGGTTTGGATATCACCAATCCATGCCAATACCTATACTCCTTTGACTCCAAAAAATTCAATTTTTTGGGATTAATAAAAGATACGATGGTTTCTTTGGAATAGTTACCCATGAAAAGTGTAGTGATGGACATCGTTGTGGCCGAAATTCCCCCCAAGTTTGGTATTCTTTTGTCCAATATGTGGACCAAGAAGGTTGGATGATCATTACAAATGGACCTCACATATGCCACCATGCTTATTTTGGGGGGAGAGCATAGGAGGCTATAATGATAGGTCATATTGGCCTATATTTTAAACGAACATCATAATCCAAGCAATCAATCAATTTATGTTGTTGAGGATGAGATCAAATCATCTGTTTTTAATCTAAATGGTGAGGAACTAGAAATTACAGTCAACAAATGCAAAGATCATCCTTTGATAGATCAACAAAACAAAGTGTGGAAGATGTATTTCGATGGATCTTCATCAAAATAAGGTTATGGGGTTGGTATAGTCCGCATTTACCCTGCATAGGAGGTTATAATGCTCTTGAGACTACTAAATATAGCTGAGTATGAAGTTCTGGTGCTTGGATTGAGGGATTCTAAAGACATGCCCATTGACAGTTTGGCAGTCTTTGGTGATTCTAAGTTGATCATCAATCAAGTCAAGAACATGTATCAAGCTAAACAATAGAGGCTCAACCAATATAGGAATGAGGTGTGGGACCTTGTTGACAACTTCTTTCTAGCATTTAACATCTCCTTCATTCCCAGAGAGACAAATCAGAAGGAAAATTCTTTGGCCTTGGTTGTCAGTACCTTCAAACCTCCCATTGGCCCGAATATCAAGTAGTAGGTGGAAATCAGACATAGGATATCCATACCAGACAACATAAAGCATTGGTAGGTATTTAGTGATGATCTGGAGCTGCAAAGATTTATGCATACCATAGAAGAATTCTCCAGTATCTCTATAGATCAAGAGGGTGAAGATGATGAATTAGAGAATCAACAAAGATCTCATATACTGAACAAAGTGGTTGGCCACAACATTGTGGAACATAAAATGAACAACATCCCCAGGGGTCTAGTGCCACTGGAAAGGTTATTTGACAGTCATGATGTCTCCAAAGGAGCTACCCCAAAAAATCAAGAAGAGGAAGGAAGTGATGGACTACAACATTGGGATTGCTGAAAATCCCAAAATAGTCAAATTGTCCAAGGAACTACCTCCAAAACAAAAAGACAGGTATGTCAACCTCATGAAAAATATTTTGGATATTTTTGCATGGTCGTACAAGGATTTGAAGACATTTGACACTGAAATCATCCAACACAAAATCCCTCTGAAGGATGGTTCTAAGCGATTCAGACAGAAGATCAGGAAATTTAATCCCATGTTGATGTCCATAATTGAAAAAGAGTTGAAAAGAATGCTTGATTCTAAAATTATTGTGCCCTTGAGGTACTCAGATTGGGTGGCCAACTTGGTACCTTTGAGAAAAAAGAGTGGGGAAATATGCTTGTGTGTTGATTTCTGAAATCTCAACAAGTGTTCTCTAAAGGACAACTACCCCCTACCCAAGATGGACCATATTTTACTAAGGGTAGTAGGTGCCCACATAATCTCCTTGCTGGATGGGTACTCTGGTTATAACCAGATAACAATATGTGAAGAATACAAATAAAAAACAACATTCACCACCCCTTGGGGGACATTTATGTACGACATAATTCCCTTTGGGATGATGAACGCAGGGGGCACCTTTCATAGGGCTATGGATGTAGCTTTCATGGGGGAGAAAGACAAATTTATGGTTACATATTTTGATGACATCACCATTTTCTCCAAATCAGATGATGATCATTTACAACACCTTAAGTAGATTTTCCGAAAATGCAGAAGGTATGGGATTTCTTTGAATCCCAGGAAGTCCCACTTTGCTATGCCAGAAGGTAAACTCGTAGGCCACATCATATCAACAGGAGGAATAAAATAGACCCTAGGAGAGTGGAGGCCATTCAAAAAATTGAAATTCCCATAAATAAGAAGTTTATTTAGTGTTTTATAGGTAGAATATTTTTTTTGAGGAACTTTGTGCCAAACTTTGCTGAAATCATAAGGCCTATCACCAACATGTTGCAGAAAGATGTTGTTATCAAGTGGTCACAGGAGGAAAAATCAACATTTCAGAGGATCAAACAAGCTTTGGTTGAAGCCCCTCTATTAGTCAACCCTGACTATTCCAAAAATTTCTTTATCTTTTCTTTCGCCTCTAAGGTAACCATTATTGTTGTGCTACTACAAAAGAATCAAGAAGGGCATTAAAAGCCCATAGCCTTTTTCAGAAAATCCCTCCAAGATGTTGAGCTGAAGTATGATTATTATAAAATAAGGCCTATGCATTGATCAAAGCATTGAAATCCTTCAGGGTGTATGTGTTATAGTCTAACATAATAGCCTATGTTCCTAGCAACAATGTCAAAGAGATTCTGGTCCAGCTAGATAGTGAAGGGAAAAGACGAAAAATGGATTGTCAAATTGTTGGAGTATGAACTGCACATAAATCCCACCAAGTTGATCAAGGGATATGGACTTTCCAAATTATTATCAGAATCAAACTGTAAGGTGTTGGAATTGCATCATACCTTCACCCAATTCGATGCACCTATGACACAGTCTGGACAAGACAGCATGCAGGTATTTGAAAACTACTCTTCTTCACCTTGGTACCAAGATATTATTTACTTTCTACAACACCTAGAAATCCCACCATATTTGAAGAAGACGAAGGAAAATATCTCAAATTAAAAGCTATAAAATTATGCATTTTAAATCAGAACCTATATTGAAGGGATCCTGTTGGAATCCTATCAAAGTGTCTTGGTGAAAATGAAGCTAAGAAAGTCATAATAGATATGAACATGGGATTTTGTGGGGGACACCGGCATTGGAAAGCTACATCCCTCAAGATCCTAAGGGTAGGATAATACTGGCCCACCCTTTTCTCTGATGCATTCACTACAGTAAGGGCATGCAATGAATGTCAAAAGTTTGCAGGAAAGCATAAGTTAATCTCACTTCCCTTGAAACCTATCACTACCAGTGGCCCCTTTCAACAATGGGGATTAGATTTTATAGGTGAGATAAATCCACCCTCCAGTGGGAAACATAAGTGGATCCTCACTACCATTGACTACTTTACCAAATGGATCGAGGTTGTGCCCATTAGGAATGCTACTGACAAAGTTATTATGAACTTTTTTTAAACCAATATCTTTGCCAGGTTCGGCTGCCCTAGAAAGCTTATAACAGATAATGCCCAGGAATTCAATTCCAGAGCCATGATTGACTTTTGTGGCAACCATAACACCGCCTTGACACATTCCACACCCTATTATCCTCATGGGAATGGGTTGCTTGAGTCATCAAATAAGACTCTCAACAGGATCATCAAGAAATTGTTGACTGAAAACAAGAAATATCGAGACTCTAAACTTAAGTATTCCTTGTGGGCTGATAGGATCAACACCAAGAGATCCTTGGGAATATTACCATTTCATCTAGTTTATGGGATAGATGTTGTCTTCCCCACTCAACTCGGTCTACCAGTTTTGAAATTATTACAAGAAGAAATGGAAGAGACAAATGACATCTAGAGGAGAATCTTTCAGATTATAGAGGTTCAACAAAAGAGAGAAGCAATGAGTCAGATCACTGAAGCATACCAGAGAAAAATAAAATCATTTTTTGATAAGAAAAACAAGAAGGAGATCTTTCGAAAAGGAGACCTGGTCCTGAGGTGGGATGCCAAAAGGGAAGAAAAATCCAAGAATGGTAAGTTTGATAACCTCTGGTTTGGTCCTTTTAAGGTGGTTGAGGTTCTGGAAAATAATACATTTGTTTTACACAATCTGGACGACACTAAAAATTTTGGGGGCCCAGTAAATGGGCACTTCCTGAAACACTATTTTTCTTGAAATATCAAGGGAAGGTCCCTCTTGTACCATAGTTTCTTTCCTTTTTTGTTTGCATTTGAATAAGCTCATCATTCGAGAATTTCATTTTTAGTTAGTTTGTGTGTGAATAAAGACTCCATAGCGCAACAAAGGCATTGGGGTGTAGTTGTAGTTTTAAGTTCAATAAGATACAGGGCAGAGAGCTTGTAGAAGATATACATGGCTGGAAAACATAAACAAAGGTAAGAGAAGGAAGGTGGGAGCAAGTTATTTAATTGCAAGGAATTGATCTATTGTTCATAGCACCTCACAGGGAATTACTATCCCCAGTTGGAGCCAATGTTGAGACCTAAGTCTACACCCCTGCCCCTCCTGCCTCATTTTCCCTATTCCTTTTTGAAAAATATTCCTCTTCTGGTTAGTTAAATCGGTTTCCCATTACTAAATGACTTGGTTTTTCATCATTATATTTCTTGATTGATTCTTTGCGCAAATTGTTTTTGTTTTCTTGAAGGATAATTGCAAGTCGTGATTTGGTTCGAAATACTTGTCATCGTGTTTGGCATTGATTGAGCATGCAACAGGTCCACCAAGTTTTTTGTGTGTGCAAGAGACATCAAGGACCACCAATTCCTTTGTATGTGTAGTAAGCTTCCACGGGAAGGACGCAACAATTCAGAGAATTCCATTCTGGGCTTAGATTTTAAGCCAAACAAATAGGTCAAATATTCAATTGTGGAGATCTAACATCTGATCAGATCAATGAATCTCGTACATTCAGGGTTCCATAACTTGCGCGATATTTAATCACAGAGTTACACATAAGCCACTCTGCGACTTCGGTGTTGAAAAGTTTGTGGTTGTCTTCATCAAAAGCTCTCGAATGCCGAAACGCCGCATCGTTTTGCAAGATCAGCCATCCGAGAGATCTCCACACTTAGCACTCAAAAACTCCTAAATTTTGAAATGCCAGTGCCACGTGGCATTCATTAGTGGATATATGTGGCACTTATTTTAGACACCTTTGTTTACATCATCTTCCCAATTCTGGGTGACACATGTCACTCTCTTCATGCGGACATTTCAGTGATAATGATGTCATGGACACGTCATATCCGAAGTTCTGAAGTGCCAATCAGATCTAAAGAGCTGAAGTGTCGATCAACCAAAGAGCCAAAGTGTCGAAGTCCCGAAGTGCCATGTCACTCCACTAGTTCAATCCTCTGGAATTTATACATACTTTGCATTTGAAATCCCCCAAACCCCGAAGAGATGGATACACGTAGCACTCATCTATGCTGACACATAGCATTTATACATGGTGACACATGGAATCCATTGGTTGTCGACAAGTGGCACTCATTTCGAGCAGTTTTAGCACGCCATTTTCCCCATTCCAGGTGACACCTATCACCTTTATTTTCATGACATGTCATCGATCATGAAGTCACAACCGCCACATCACTCCAGGAGATTTTGATTGAGAGTTAAAATTTTTCCAAAAGTGTCGAAGTCTCGAAGTACCTAAGTTCCTTTCATGCAGGTCCTAACGACATGTGGCACATGCCACCTGGCAATCGGTCCTGATGATGACACGTGGCATTCGTTTCAAGAATTTATGGTACACCATCTTCTCCATTCAAGGTGGCATGTGTCATCCTTCTTTCAGTGACATGTAAGTGATATGACATCAGACTACCATGTTAGATACAGAGGATCAGCCATCTGAGAGATTTCAATTTAGAGCAACACAAAAACTCTTGAACCCTGAAGAGTCGGAGTCCCGAACTCCCGAAGTATTTAATGGTAAAAATGTCTTAATTTCATATCAATTAGCAATAATCATGAATTAATGACTCCAATAAATTATCACTTCGGGATATTCCAACCCAGAGAGAACACAAATCGTCGAAGTGTCGAAGTGCCAAAGAGTCGAAGACGTGTGGCAGTCTTCTATCATGACACATGGCATCCATCAGTTGAGACACATGTCACTTATTTTAAGCACATTTGGGGTTGTCATATGTACTATTTTAAGTGACACATGTCACCCTCCTTTCTGTGACATGTCAACAATATGACGTCAAGCCGCCACTTCAAATTCAGGGGATCATCCTCCAACAGGTTTCCAAGAACAGTATTTAAAAGACTCTCGAACTCCGAAGAACTGTAGTCCTGAAGTCTCGAAATGATAAAGTTTAAAGGTAATCTGAGGTTAATAAGTGATTAGTGTTGGTTAATAACTCTGGGATTTCTGTCCTCTGAAGGATATGTATACTTTGCGTCCCGAAGCCCCCGAACATCAGATTTCCGAAGTGGGTCACCCACATTTATTGCACATTTTGAAATGTTTAAAAAAGAGGCACCAAACCAGAATTGGGGAAACTACACGTCCAGACTGTAGAAAGAATATCAAAGACTCCAGAAAATGAAAAATGACTTGCTTCCTTCCTCGAGGGGATAAGTAGGGGAAAAACACTGCCAACATATACAATTATCTCTAGTGGCCTCAAACAGCATGCATGCATGCCAGTGATCGATACAGAACTTATTTATGTCACTCCTAGCCATCTACTATCAAATATCGATTCATGCCAACATGCACATCAATCTAGCTTCAGTGATAGTAGCAGTTTTTAATTGTTTAGTTCAAAAGTCTTTTAGTTTCAGGCACAATAAGTGGTCTTTTTTGTGTGATAAGAACCACTCCTTTTTGTTAAGTGAAGTTTGGAGTATTCATTAACATACTCCAACAATGTGTTTTAGTTAAGTTAATAAGTTGTTTTACAGTCGATGTGTAGAGGGAAACCTCAGTTCCACACTGGTCGAGGGCCTCCACATCTGTGATAAATAGGCATTCTTTGTATGTTAGAATGGTTCAGTTTTTGGGAGAAAAAAATCAATACAACAACTGGTTGGACCCATTCTGCGCATGGATTAAAGCTCTCTACCTGGACCTGGTGAAGATACTATTGATGATAGTGTGTTTGTGTCCAAATTCATATGTGTTTCTTATCTTGAATACAGTTTTGATTTATGTGAAGTATATTTCTTTTCCTTCAACTATTGTATAACTTGTCTTTATTAATATGAAACCTGTGATAACAACTATGCTTTGATGAAGATTTTTTTTTGTTGCAACCTGTGGGAATAACTGTGTTTTTGGTACATGTTTAATGCTTGGAATGACATTTTAAGACTTAAATTTCTAGCAACATATTGTTCATTGAATAGTTTGTTGTTTTTCTTTGTTTCTTACCTTTACTGTCTCACTTGTCTGTCCTTAGTATGCCACCAACCAAGGACGACCCTCGTCCATGTCATTTGGCCAACCAAACCATGCTCATTTCTTGGTAATCCCACCCTCTAACTGACTCATTAATAAAAAAAACAACCATTCATAACTTGAGATGGCCTAACTCTTCTTTTTAGCAGTTAGGTGTAGACTTTAGGACCAAAAATATTCTTATGATAAGGAAATAAGAACAATAATAAAAGAAATGGGAAACAAGAACCACACTTTTCCAGTGTTGTTACCAATCGTTCCTCCATGGTAACCTAACCGAAACAAAACAACAACAAAAATACAAGAGAAACACCTTTCTAGTGTTATGACCTCCATAGTAACCTTCTCATGACAAAGAAAACAACCAAGAACATCTCCTAGAAGAGATCAATTTCATCTTGTAAATAAGTGCATCATTAGTACTAAACAATGAGGATTTACATAATGGTTATTGTACTAACAATATTCAAAACATTTGATAGAAAAATTACTTAGCAGTAATAGATTTCTAAATATTGTTGTCCCGATTACAATATTTATTTAAGATGTAACAATATATAAATGTCAAATCTGATATGCAAACCTAGAGTCTTAACTGCTAGGGAGGGTGCACTATTCCAATGATCCCTTTGGGTCATTGCTTGGACAAGGTCCCTTATACATCCCTTGCAAACACCCTCATACTCTGCTAAATCATATACTTGGAAAAATATATAAGTGCATACCTATGAAATTTGTAGCACCATCCATCTTGTCTTCTAATCTCAAGGTTCGTGCAACTGGAAACTGGAAACTGGAAACTACAACTACAACTAGAAAATGCAACTGCAACTACAACTGTAAATGGAAACTGCAACTATAACTACAACTGCAATTGGAAACTGCAACTCCAACTGCAACTATAATTGTAACTGCAATTGCAACTGGAAACTGCAATGACAACTGCAACTGTATTTCTGCAGTGGAAATATTTCAACTAGCTCTGATACCATGTTGGTGTTTTATACGTTTCTCATGTCTTGATAGTTATTTCCTTATGATTACAAACAATATTCACTTGCATGCAACAATCATCATAGAATAACTATAAACTATAAATATCAACAATAGAAATACAACAGAAATAAAAAGATCCAGAAATATTAACCATGCACAATAGACACAAGAACAAAAGAGTTTATCCTGGGAAACCCAAACTTGGGAGAAAACCTGGCAACCTTTCTCTAGAAGAATTCATTCCAAGATATTACCAGTACATCACCATCAATAGCTGAAATACCATACATAAAAGATTGGCCCCAATACTAGCATCACCAAGACCTAGCTCCTCAATAATATGACCAAGAATAACCAAGCAAGAGCTTCTACAAGTGATCTGTCGGATGTCAACTTGTGTGCATTAAAAAGTTTTACGAATGCTCATAATCAATTTGCTCAACACATAAAGTAGCATTTAACATAATCAAAGGACAACTGAAAACTGAAATGAAAAGCAAAATGGACAGAAATGAGAAAACAACAACTGAAAGATGAGAACACAACAAAAGAGTCTCAAACGCAGAAGTTGTTAACGGAGTTCAGCCCCTTCACTGGGCTACGTCTCCGGGTCCCTCTCCAATGGGTACCGATCCAATTAATGGATATAAAATGGTACAGAATGTTTCTGGAATCGCTGAACATCAACTTCAGCAACAGAACAAAATGTTGTATAAACCCTCAAGACTCCTCTCTTCTGGAAATTACAATTCAGCCTTCAAACGACAAAGAAAACTAAATCATACAGAGTGCAGTCGATTTACATATAAACAACAATCTGGAAATACACAGATAAACCCTCTCTCTGTCCTCTGTCTCGGTAGAAACACCTTCACCGTTGTGGAACAAATGGCTGTATAATCAGTCTTAAAGACCTTCTCTCTCAAAGTTACAAATCGTCCTCCAAAAACTCGTGGAAAACCAAAAACGCAGGGAGACTCTCTCAAAGTTACAAATCAGCCTCCAAACACTTGTGGAAAACCAAAAACGCAGGGAGACTCTCTCAAAGTTACAAATCGGCCTCCAAAAACTTGTGGAAAACCAAAAACGCAGGGAGACAGTCGACTAACAAATGACCAGCGTATAGAATTTTTTGTATATCGAACTCTTCCTCCAAAATGGCCAAACGCTGAGTTAAATAACTGAGACCCCCGACATTGGTGCGTTTCCATCTATCATTGTGCGATTTGATAACAGAACGAATCTTATTCATGGCTGAACTGAGTGTTCGCGCACCGTATTGTTAACCAAATCCGCGCCCAACTCCAAGCTGTTAGAGTTGTTCCAAATGCCAATTAAACCATATGAGATATCCCGCCAATTGTGCCAAATGTGCTACCTGCCGACTCATCCATGTGACAAACTGTTCAACCAAACGTTATATCCGCCAGATCTGAACTGTATATTATAATTGGAACACACAGTATGAATATCCACCAAACTTCACACCGAGCTGTACACATATCCCGCCAAATGTGACACGGATCCATTTGATGTCCCGCCAAATCAAACGTTGCAATGGATATGACATATATATCATAACCGCTAGAACAAACCGTGCACCCAATGTTAAACTATTAAGGGATGTCAACGCACCATGCAATATGGCTGTTCCATATATAATGTAACTGCCACTTAACTATGCACCAATGTTATAACCATTTGATGTTGCCATTAACCGCGTGCCCCTTTTCACAAATGTTAAGGGATGTTGTTGGGCTATGCAATATATGTTACATATGTTGAACCATAAACTCGGCGCCACCACATGTCAACCTTTTCATATGGTCTTAACCATAACCATTGCACCATATATGTTAAATGCGTTATAAACATTGAACCATATATATATGTTGGCATATATAACCATTAAATATGCGTTGAACCATGGGATAAAGTTTAGCTTAGATATGTTTTTTTATAACCCATAGCTAATAACCATTCACCTCTTAAAATGCATTATCCCTTTTTATGCTTTAAATGGTAAAATCTTGATTCTTACCAAACCTGGGCATTGCACCTTCTTTTTTTTTACCGTCGCTTTGACTTTCCTGAACTGTCACAATTGAACTTCATTCAGCCATAACTTCTGCATACGAAGCCCAATTGAAGCGATTTCAGTGTCGCTAGAAATGTCTTGACGAACTCTTTACAATTGTACCATTTTCTCTTGATTTTGGATCGGTGTAACTTTGAAGATGAATGACCCCCTGGATCATTCCTCCCCATTGGAGATCTTTTGGACCTCTAAAAGCCTAGATCATCTTGCAGGTAGGTGAGGGTACATCTCCCTCACCTTTCCAATCTCCATACATCCTGCCTTGCTTAGAATCTGCATATTAGTCTCCTTGTCCATAACCAAAGGAGGTTCATACCATTTAAAATTCTTTGCATATACAACTGTATTCATGGGAGATAAGCTCAAACAGAAAGAATGTTTACACTTCTTTTCAAAGATCTCAAAATGATCATAAACAAAATTGAGCTTTTTACCTTTCAATCTTCCCTTGGTGATCTGCAACCAAACTTGCTTTTCAACCTCAAAGGGATGATGATTTTCATGTCTGGCTTTGCAAATTGCCTGACTCGTCTCCTGCTGTTCTTGCACTATCTGCTGCACTGTTTCCTTTGCATCATGATGTCCACCTCTCACATCTTTCATGCCGAAAGAAAAGTTCACATGTGACTTCAATAGATAACAAAAACAAGTCTCAAAAGGAGATTTAATGCATTGCATGTGCTGCAACTGTTTACCCCAAACCTTAGGATGTTCATCACAATAATTTTGAAGAAATTGAATAATTATCCGATTCATGCCAAGATTTGTGAAAGGCATGCTTTGCTGCAACTGCACTTCATGTTGTACATCTCTATTAAGTGATTTACCACTTTCCAATGATTTACATTTAACAACCATTAATGCAAACTTCCTACTAGCATTCACTATCATTTTCATTTGACTTGTAGTGACTAATTCTAGATTTGTTTTCATACGATGTGCACGAACAATGTATTCCACACCACCTTTAAAGAGATGATATTTGTTCTACTCTCTATAAAATACTGCTTTCCAGTCATACAAATGTGGACTCCCAAGTACAATTCCACAAATGTCAAGTGGCACTACATCTAGTTCTACCTCATCCATAAACTTATCAGTGATTGCAAATTTCAAAACACATTTCTTTGTAACTTGCAACTGTGTATCATTAGTAACCCAACCAAGAGGATAGGGTTTTTCATGAGGACTAGTAACTAGATTAAGTTTCTTAACCACTTCTTCTGATATCAAATTGACTTGAGAACCACTATCAAACAATGTGTCAACTTTTGTATGATTTGAAATGACACGAACATGAAACAGTTCACTTCTTCTTTTATCACTTTGCATAGAAGTAGATAGCAGATTTGTACTTGTACTTGCACATGAATTAGAACTTGAACTTGCATCAATGGAAAGAGATATACCTTTATTTTTACCTTGGATCCCTATTGTTGTGATCTTAGTCTCATCACCTGAATCAGATCCCAAGTCCTGAATCACTGCTGCAATAGCTGTTTGATTATCTTTATCTTTGTTTTTATTTCTTCCCATCCATTTTGGCTTTAATTCTGGATGAAGCTTCCAGCACTTTGAAACATCATGCTCTTTCTGACAATGTGAGCATGTAGGTTTTTCACCCTCTTTCTTGATGGTAGCTG
>ML786070.1:359905-380415 GCA_009831015.1 Picea engelmannii | reverse complement strand
TAGTTTCAGGAGGATCACCATCACCTCCTACTCCTTTGCCCTTTTCTTCCTTCTTCATTTCTGCATCTTTGGATGAAGATTCTTCTTCTTTCTTCTTCCTTTCTGCTCGCTCATCGAGTAGAATTTCCATCATAGCTTTCATGTTGATAAAAGCCTCCAAAAACTTAGTTTCGGAAACAACAGGCTTTTCCTGTCCTGTATGTCCTTCTTCTTCCCCTCGTGGAGAAGACATGGTGGTTCTCGAAAATGTCCTCCTCGAGCCAATCTCAGGTTTACCTTCTACCAGTTCTCCTTCACCAAGCTTAGATTTAGACCTGGTAAGCATTCACAAACTAGCACTAGCAGTTAACCAGCTCTGATACCATAATATGATCTGTCGGATCTCAACTTGTGTGCATTAAAAAGTTTTATGAATGCTCATAATCAATTTGCTCAACACATAAAGTAGCATTTAACATAATCAACTGAAAACTGAAATGAAAAGCAAACTGGACAGAAATGAGAAAACAACAACTGAAAGATGAGAAGACAACAAAAGAGTCTCAAACGCAGAAGTTGTTAACGACGTTCACCCCCTTCACTGGGCTACGTCTCCGGGTCCCACTCCAATGGGTACCGATCCAATTAATGGCTATAAAATGGTACATAATGTTTCTGGAATCACTGAACATCAACTTCAGCAACAGAACAGAATGCTGTATAAACCGTCAAGACTCCTCTCTTCTGGAAATTACAATTCAGCCTTCAAACGGCAAAGAAAACTAAACCATACAGAGTGCAATCGATTTACATATAAACAGCAATCTGGCAATACACAGATAAACCCTCTCTCTGTCCTCTGTCTCGGTAGAAACACCTTCACCGCTGTGGAACAGATGGCTGTATAATCAGTCTTAAAGACCTTCTCTCTTAAAGTTACAAATCGTCCTCCAAAAACTCGTGGAAAACCAAAAACGTAGGGAGACTCTCTCAAAGTTACAAATCGGCCTCCAAACACTTGTGGAAAACCAAAAACGCAGGGAGACTCTCTCAAAGTTACAAATCGGCCTCCAAAAACTTGTGGAAAACCAAAAACGCAGGGAGACAGTCGACTAACAAATGACCAGCGTATAGAATTTTATGTATATCGAACTCTTCCTCCAAAATGGCTAAACGCTGAGTTAAATAGCTGAGACCCCCGACCTTGGCGCGTTTCCATCTATCATTGTGCGATTTGATAACAGAACAAATCTTATTCATGGTTGAACTGAGTGTTCGCGCGTCGTATTGTTAACCAAATCCGCGCCCAACTCCAAGCTGTTAGAGCTGTTCCAAATGCCAATTAAACCATATGAGATATCCTGCCAATTGTGCCAGATGTGCTACCTGCCGACTCATCCATGTGACAAACTGTTCAACCAAACGTTATATCCGCCAGATCTGAACTGTATATTATAATTGGAACACACAGTATGAATATCCGCCAAACTTCACACCGAGCTGTACACATATCCCGCCAAATGTGACATGGATCCATTTGATGTCATATATATATGTCAAATGTGCAATGGATATGACATATATATCATAACCGCCAGAACAAACCGTGCACCCAACGTTAAACTATTAAGGGATGTCAACGCACCATGCAATATGGCTGTTCCATATATAATGTAACTGCCACTTAACTGTGCACCAATGTTATAACCATTTGATGTTACCATTAACCGCGTGCCCCTTTTCACAAATGTTAAGGGATGTTGTTGGGCTATGCAATATATGTTACATATGTTGAACCATAAACTCGGCGCCACCACATGTCAACCTTTTCATATGGTCTTAACCATAACCATTGCACCATATATGTTAAATGCGTTATAAACATTGAACCATATATATATGTTGGCATATATAACCATTAAATATGCGTTGAACCATGGGATAAAGTTTAGCTTAGATATGTTTTTTATAACCCATAGCTAATAACCATTCACCTCTTAAAATGCATTATCCCTTTTTATGCTTTAAATGGTAAAATCTTGATTCTTACCAAACCTGGGCATTGCACCTTCTTCTTTTTTTACTGTCGTTTTGACTTTCCTGAACTGTCGCAGTTGAACTTCATTCAGCCATAACTTCTGCATACGAAGCCCAATCGAAGCGATTTCAGTGTCGCTAGAAATGTCTTGATGAACTCTTTACAATTGTACCATTTTCTCTTGATTTTGGATCGGTGTAACTTTGAAGATGAATGACCCCCTGGATCAACAAGTGTGGTGCACTCTCCAAGATAACTAATAACCCAGAAATACAGACCATAAAATGAATCACTCTTACTTTTCAGACTCACTTGTTACTACTCGATTGATGAGACTTTGAAACTTGAATCTTGACTATCAATCGTTGATGTTGTTCCCCCCTATCATATACAAGGTAAGAAGATGCAAATCCTTTCACTACAAGATGCATCAATACTCGAGAATGAATTCTATGATATGAATGAGATATCTTCTTGAATTTTTATGATCATTTCCAATAAGTCACCCAACCATAGTGGTTCTTTAATCTTTCAAGTTTATTTAGTTTAAAACCTTTGTTTGAAGGATGATTATTCTTTCTAGAATCCTCACAAGGATGAATATCAAAACATTGATCTTCCATATGGCCAAGTCAATGACAATGTTGGCATTTTAGAATCTTCTCTTGAACTGGACCAAGTGAATATGAATTCTCTTGAAGCAATCCAGCACTCTAGAATTGGATTAGTTTGGTGTAATCAGGAATATTAAAGGTGACTTCATTTTCATATCTGATACATGTTCTATGCTTGTTGTGCCTGATTTCTTCCCAAGGTTTGATGATTAGCTTGGAAAGAGGAAGCTTAACTCAATCTGTACTTGAATCTGAAGCTACTCACAGAGTTGCTTCTATACTAGTTGTTGATCTGGATCATCATCTTCTTCTTCTTTGAAAAGACAATTGTTCTGAACAAGGACTAGTTAATAATTTTGAAGATTCTTTTGTTGTATTTCTTCTTGTTGGAGTTGTGATTCAAGATGGAGAAATTTGTTTTTTTCCTACAAATCTTTTAAATAGGTTAGAACATCGGTGAGAGTAGCTATGTCAGTTGTGATTGTATTTTCCATGGAAAAGAGTATTGGAGTGTTCAATAACTCTAATAATTCATCGATTAGAGCCATAGCTCAGACCTCACATGCTTTCTTGCAACTCTACCCTTTAACAATCAAAATACACCACCAAACAGTGAATGGAAGGTGTTGAATTCTATAAAAAATGCACCTACTTACAGAAAAACAAAAGTAAACTTAACAAAATACTATATGCAAGTTATCTTTATTATGGAGTTGAAATGATCGCCAGAGTTGATCTCCAATGACATAAAGATGGTTGTATTTCTCAGGAACAAACCAAAAGGAGATGGAGATGGTGTATCTTCCCAAACTGATCGCGATGTCATCAATGCAACATGACCAAAATTTTAATCTAATATTCTTGCATTATGCTTCTTCAAATATTTCTTTGTCAATTCTATGCCTAGGCGAGCATAATGATATTAGTTGGAAGATGAAAGTTGAGAAGATGCAGTTCTTGTTTCTAGGGTTCCAAAAGGCCATTCCCATGGATTTCAAATGATATTAAACTCGGTTCTTATGCACAGATAGTGGTTATGTTCTTCTATATTGGTCGATAGAAGATCGTGGGAAAAAAGATTCCCCTCTGGAACTTCGAACTAGGCAGCGTGGTCACCATCCTTTTTTCTCACAATTCAGGTCTTGCGTCAATTTCCCTCATTTCCCAAAGTCAAAATTTTCAATTCTCAAGAAGAAATATCAATGGAATAAATAAATGGAAAGATGAGGACTCACACAACCTCTATGTATGTGATCATAATGGTGACACTTGCCATGTTTTCATTACTTCATCCAAGATTTCATGCACAAATCACATGCTCTGGTGTTGAATATGCCAACGAATTTCCTAGAATCGGTAGATATGAGCAGATTTAGTGGAGCCTATTTTGTAGTAGTTTGTTCAACCAAATCTGCCAATTTGGTGTGAACGCACAACTTTAGAAAATAGTTATGTAACTAATCTAATTATGTTCATTATTGATGTAAGCCCGTAGAGGCATAAAGAGGAATTGAGGAAATGGTGAAATGTGAGTGAGTGAGCTGTTGTAATATCCTTGATCTGAATAATAAGACAACCGATACCTATGCTTGGTGAACATATCCCAATGTTTGGGTGAACCACGTAAATCTCTGTGTTTCTTGTCTGTGTATTTATTGATTGTCTTATATGATATTTGTGTTTCCGCATTTACAAATATAACAAGTGGTATCAGAGCTGGTTGGAGGAACATCAAATTCTCAGAGGAGACACAGGAGTGAAATCTGTGTGAGGTGCGTCGAGTTCAACATCGCCACGGGTCCCTCCTCTGGAAGGGTGCGACGTCATATTAGTCAAACTTCACGCGCAATTGAAAACCTGAAATCTTCGCAGTCCAACTATGTGGTACAGTGAGAAGATTTTTTAAGATCGCCGAACTCTAGGTGTATCGAGAGGTGCAACGACTCCTCTTCAACATTCGTACGGTGTTATTTTCTTTTGAAAAATTACAAAGTATGAAAGGTATGAAATTTTTTTGGGTTTTTTCAAAAAAATTGAATTTTCTTTTTTAAAAGCGTGAACACGTCAACATGGGTGAATGAAGTAAAAGGTTTTTTATGGAGTAAAAGGATTAAGTAAAGGTATAAGGTAAAACGTAAAGGTGGAGGAATTAAAAAGTGTTTTTTAATTATCTCAAATTTAATAATGGTTAAAAAGGTGACCTTTGTTATTTTTTATTTAAATAAAAGGAAAGGTTAGTAAAAGGATTTTTTATTAAATCTTTTATTAAACCTTGTAAATTTTAAACCATGATTCCTCCACATTATTTTTTCAAAGGGCCTTGGTTATTACAAGTAGTGGTGTTTTTTGGAATGTTTCCTCTAATGGCAAAGACGCAGAGTGCTAAGTTAGAAATTGAGAAGTTCAATGGCAAGAACAATTTCGAGATATGGAAGGTTAAGATGCATGATCTGCTCGTGCAACAAGGCGTGGTGAAGGTGCTTTTGGGAAAAGCAAAGCAACCCGTGACCATAAAAGATGATGACTGGGATGAGATGGATGTGATAGCACTTAGTGCCATACGCTTGTGTTTGGCCAATGATGTTTTGTTTAATATTGTCTCGGAGAAGACAACAGTTGGTTTGTGGATGAAGCTAGAAAGTCTATACATGACGAAATCTTTGACGAACATGATCTTCCTAAAAATATAATTGTATAGTTTGTGCATGAAGGAAGGTACGAAAATAGTTGATCATTTAAATAGTTTTAATACTCTTTAGTCCAGTTGGATAGCATGAGAGTGAAATTTGAATCTGAAGATAAGGAAATTACATTATTGTGTTCTTTGCCCGCGTCATGGAATCATTTTGTTACCTCTATTAGTTTCATTTCAACAGAAAGTATTGAGTTTGATGATATTGTTGGAGCTTTACTATCTGAGGAAACAAGGAAGAAATCCAATTTAGCAACCTCTACATCTGAGGCAATGGTTATCAGAGGTAGACCTAAAGAAATAGGACAGGGTCAGAGGGATTTCTCTCGGTCAAAGTCGAAGGGAAAAGAGAGCAAGCTTAAGTGATGGTTTTGTGGAAAATCTGGACACCTGAAGAAGGACTGTTGGAAGCGACAACAAGCCTCCAAAGAAGACCCTCCAAAAGAGACCAATGAAGCAAATGCAACCAAAACAGGTTCAACAACAGGTTCAAGTATGATTGATGAAGTTTTATCAATTAGTATTGGTTCACGTCATGATCAACAATGGTTATTATATTTCGGTGCTTCAAATAACATGTGTCTTCATAAACACTGGTTTGTTACTTACTAGTCTATAGATGATGGAATAGTTTACATGGGAAATGATATCTCATGTAAAGTTGTGGGAATTGGTAGCATTCGAATTAAGATGTTTGATGGAACTGTTAAAATACTAACTGATGTGAGACATGTACCTGAGCTTAGGAAGAACCTATTTTCTTTGGGAGTCTTAAACATTGGAGGATATAATAGTATTGTTCAAGGTGGAGTTATGAAGGTCTACAAAGGAATTCTACTGGTTATGAAAGCGAATAAGGTTGGTAACATGTTTCTGTTAGAAGGAAGAACAAAGTCAGATCATGCGACAATAGTATCTGAGAGTGACAATGATTTTGTTCGACTGTGGCATCAACGGTTGGGTCATATGAGAGAAAAGGGATTAAAGGTATTATCTGATCGCAAGTTACTTCCTATTCTAAAGTCTTTAAAGTTAGATTTATGCAAGCACTGTATTTATAGAAAATAGAATAGGCAGAGCTTTAAAACCGGAAGACACACTAGTAAAGGAATCCTTGATTATATTCATTCTGATGTTTGGGGAGCATCCCCTACTATTTCATATGGAGGATCATCATATTTTGTAACTTTTATAGATGATTTCTCTAGGAAGGTTTGGGTCTATATGTTGAAGAGTAAGGTTGATGTATTTACAGTTTTCAAGTCATTTATAGCTTTAGTGGAAAAGAGCACTGGTAGGTCCATTAAATGTTTAAGAACTGATAATGGTGGTGAATTTACGTCAATGGAATTTGAGAACTATTGCAAGGAATTTGGTATTGATAGCCATAAAATTGTTGTCTATACTCCTAAAAAAAATGGAGTTGTTGAATGCATGAACATGACTCTTCTAGAGAGAGAAAGGAGTATGCTTAGTAATGCCAAATTGCAGCAGGAATTGTGGGCAGAAGTAGTGACTACAACTTATTATTTGGTGAATCAATCACCATCAACAACAATAGAGTGCAAAATTCCAGAAGAGGTATGGACAGGTCATCCTTGTAATTATTCTAATATTAAAGTTTTTGGTTGTGAAGCCTATGCTCTAATTCCGAAACATCAATGTTCTAAATTAGATCCAAAATAAAAAAGGATTATCTTTGTTGGATATGATGATGGTATTAAGGGGTAAAGGTTGTGGGATCCTACTTCCTACAAGATCACCATTAACAGAGATGTAATATTTGATGAATCATCTCTCATCAAATCAGATGTAGATGTTCAAATGAAACAGGAAGAAGTACCTAAGTATCAACATATTCATTTTGAAACCAGTTCAAATACAGATGAACGTGAACATGAACAAGTTTCTGAAGATGTTCATGAAGAATTTCCTACAGAGGAAAACATGGATGATGATGACATTCAACAGATTGTGGATGAACCACAAACTTCCCTAAGGAGGTCTACATGGGTCAAAGTTCCTCCAAGAAGGTATGATGATTTTGTTTCATCAGTTTCTTTAAGTACTAATGATGATGAACCTTCATGCTATCAAGAAGTTGTGAAGGGTTCTAACAGTGATAAATGGAAAGAAGCAATGAAGGATGAAATGAATGCATTAGAGAGGAACACCACATGGGACCTGGTATAACTTCCAAGAGATAGAAAAAATGTAGGTTGCAAGTGGGTCTACAAGCTGAGGAAGGGTGTTGATGATAAGGTGGAAATGTACAAAGCAAGGCTGGTTGCGAAAGGATATTCTTAGAAATAAGTTATTGAATTTCATGATAGTTTTTCACCATTTGTTAAGTCTATTTCAATTTGAAGTGTATTAGCATTTGTTGCTTTACTTGATTTGGAGTTGGAGTAGCAAGATGTTAAAACTGATTTTTTACATGGAGATTTGGGTGAGGAGATATACATGGAACAACCTGAAGGGTTTGTTCATAATCGCAACAAGAAATTTGTTTGAAATCTCAAGAAATCATTATATGGTCTGAGGCAGTCGCCCCGACAATGGTACAAGAAATTTGACTCTTTCATGGTGAGCCAAAATTATAAAAGGAGTGAGTATGATCATTGTGTCTACTTTAAGAAATTGAATAATGGCATATTAATTATATTAGTATTGTATTTTGATGATATGCTTTTAGCAAGAAAAATCATAACTGAGATCAACATGTTAAAGGCTCAGATGGATAGGACATTCGATATGAAAGATCTAGGAGGAGAAAGACAGATTTTGGGCATGGAGATATTCAGAGACATGAGGAATGGTAAGATTTGGTTGTCACAACAGAAGTATGTTGAGAAGATACTTTTTAGGTTTGGAATGAACAATGTGAAACTGATTTCAGTCCCTTTGGCTTCCCATTTTAAGATTTCTTAAAGTTTATGTCCTAGTAAAAAAGAATAAAAGGAATATATGTCTCGAATACCATATGTTATTGCAGTAGGAAGTCTAATATATGTGATGGTTAGTACAAGGCCAGATATTTCACATATAGTTGGGGTTGTCAGCATGTATATGGAAAATCCAGGTAAAGAGCATTGGGTAGCAGTGAAATGGGTGCTTCGGTATCTGAGGGGCACAAGTGATTATTGTATCACCTATAACAATGGTTGTGAATCAGTCTATGGATATGTTGATTCTGATTTTGCAGGTGATTTGGACAAGATAAGGTCGACTTTAGGGTATGTCTTCACTCTTGCAGGTGGAGCTATTAGTTGGATGTCAAAGTTACAGAACATTGTTTCTTTATCCACTATAGAAGAAGAATGTGTAGCTTCTTCACATGCTTACAAAGAGGCAGTTTGGTTGAAAGGTTTGTTTGGTGAGTTTGGAAGGATGCAAGACAAAGTAAATTTACTTTGTGATAGTCAAAGTGTTATTCACTTGGATAAGAATCCAGCCTAGCATAGTAAAACAAAACATATACCTATCAAGTACCATTTTGTAAGACAAGTCATCGATGAACATGGAGTCTCTCTTGAGAAAGTGCATACAAAAGTGAACTGTGCATACATGTTCACAAAACCAGTATTGTTAGAGAAGCTACGATGGTGCTTGGCTTCTCTTGGCTTGCAGAAAAGGTGATGAACAAAAAGAAGGCGAAAGGTATCTGGTTAATTGTTGTCAAGGTGGATATTGTTGAATATGCCAACAAATTTCCCAGAATCGGTAGATATGAGCAGATTTAGTGGAGCCTATTTTGTAGTAGTTTGTTCAACCAAATATACCAATTTGGTATGAACACACAAGTTTAGAAAATAGTTATGTAACTAATCTAATTTTGTTCATTATTGATGTAATCCCGTAGAGGCATAAAGGGGAATTGATGAAATGGTGAAATGTGAGTGTGTGAGCTGTTGTAATCTCCTCGATCTAAATAATAAGACAATTGATACCTATGCTTGGTGGACGTAGCCCAACGTTTGAGTGAACCACGTAAATCTTTGTGTTTATTGTCTTTGTATTTATTGATTGTCTTATATGATATTTGTGTTTCCACATTTACAAATATAACATCTGGCACCGTGAACGTTTGAAAATTTCCTCCTCAGTGACCAATCAAAATAATAACCAGAGAATGCAAGACTAAAAATTGTGTTCTCTAACACAGTCCAACGATCTATGATTTTCTCATCTTCTCATTGTGGAAAAAGGGAGATCGGTGCCCAAATGGAAGTCAGATCTACACATTGATGCGACGAAGTAATTCTCATCTGCTCACTATGAAAAAAAGGGAGATTCATTCTCAAATGGCAGTCGGGTCTACGCCTTGGTGTTGTTAGGCCATTTCACATAATCAATATGGCCTCTAAAGCTTCAATGCCAATTTCCTATTACATCCCCTTCAAAATCACCCATCATGACTCCTCCTTAACTCGTTGCATGAGAGGTAGCGACTTTGAAAAGATGATATCTAATATTGCTCACTTTTTATGACCTCTCAATTATGAATGTGTGAGGAATCAATGATAGGGTTTAGTGTTCATTTGGTGGTCATCCTCCATCTATTTTCAAGAACTCAACCCCAAAATGTATGAAGAGCTCAACTTGTCTAGGTGTGATTGGGTCGCAGGTCTACCATAATTTTATAGACAAGAGAGGCTCGATGAAATCCTTCAGGGGATCAAAAATAAATTGATTCCATGGATGAAAATGAGTCGTCCACGTGAATAATATTCAAGGAAATTATAGCACACAGTTAAAGCAACTAGTCACACAGGAAGAAACTCACAAAATTAAGAAAAAAACCCATTAAAGTTTTGTTGCGATAGCTAAAATGGAGATTCGAAAACCCTCATCTTCCATATGAAGCCTTCATTCATCATCAAAACCCTAAATGAAAGAAACGAGAGCTAAAAGGTAGAAATGAAGCGCACAAAGAATAACCAAGGAGCAAATTGACAGGCCATAGGGACGTTTTCTACACATGATGGGAGAGGAAACACCTAGGCAGATAGATGGATAGAATTGCATGGAGAGGGGCATAGACTAGCAGACAGACAGAGAGAACATGCATTTATGCAAATGGGATGAAAAATGCCTCTAAAGACTCATCTATGGATAACTCCCATAGCTCAATTCAAGCCTAAGAACATGTGCTCTGATACAACTATTAGACTATGCAAAATGTAGATAAGCGTGAGTTTCATTTTTCATTAATATGATACATCTATTAAAACAATGATGTGACCTTTGGATTCATCTTCCAAGAGGTCTCTTTGATTTCTAATGACATTTCATATTACTTGACTGTTCATATTTCATAGTAACCCTAACGGATTATTTTTCCAACACCTATGTTGAATATTGTGTATTAATTTAATGAAGGTTGTAATGGAAATGTCATCCTATAATAGTGTATACTCTTTTGGATTACAAATCTTATAACATAGTGTAAATATTTTCTTTCTGTAAGATACCTGGTCCTTTCTCAGGTATTCTTTGCATGTGAATATTTATTTCATGAATAAGCTCGGTCCTCTCTTAGGAATTTGTTTTGTTCTTGTATGTTATTTAAAATATAGGAGTACCATCTCTTTAAAAAAGTAGGGCGGTTTATCCTTGTAATGTTGTCTTAAAGATCATAAAACAATCTTACAAATCAACTGAAGTTTCCCCACCTAATGAGGGAACTTTATGCAATGGAGATAATTGCTTGCTAAGAGGAAGGGAATGATCAAGGTGGATATTGATGGCCTCCCACCTCTTCCATTGACTCAATGTTTCTCTATCTTCTTGGTATTTTTTCTATATTTTTGGGGGTCCCAAACTTTCAAGCCCATTTTGAGGCCCTAAATGAAGTTTTTTGAACATTCGAGGGGGCCACTGGTAATCATGGCATGCCTTGGGTCTATCGAAAATTTGTAATCCTCAAATAGTTCTTTCCAACGAGCTTATATCATGCACCCCAAACTAAGATCATATGAAAACGTTGCACCCATGGGAAGTCGATGTATCAACTAACCACCTCGGGGCCCATAATACTTTTGGTGTTTCATCTTCCAGGGTTAGGGTTTTGATGTTAAGTACTAAATGTACACCAATGTGAGCGTGGATCAAAAATCCAAGAGAGGTAAGTTACACAATAATTCCTTAAAGAATAGGAGAACCTCGTACAAATACCCAGATACATTAATACATAACAATTCACTTCTTCAATAATGAATACATGATCTCTATATATACCTATTCACACATCATACATGAGGTCCATTTACTATTAGGCTGACCCTATTACATATACACTTACACATTACATGTACATTTAACCACATATATGTGCCCCATTGGGGTCATATCATATACATTTAACCCCATATATGCCCCCCTTGGCTCATAACATTTGATGTTTAGGGTTTTTGCCTCTTTGTCTTTTAGGCTTCATGATAAAATGCCCTTTTTGGCATCTTTGTAATGATATTTTTGCGAATGAGCATAGTTGATATTGTATTGTTGTACTCTCTACTATATTTCTGTGTGTGTTTCATTTTGTTCTCAATATAATTTAGATCAGATATAGATTATCTCTTTGCTCCCCTATCTTATTAACTTATGTGTATTCATCGCACTCAAATCACTTAAGGAGAATAATATAATTTAGTGTTTCTTATTAAAACAATTTCACAACATTTTTGAAACTAGATTCATGCATTTTAGATTTGTGAGCTCAATTGACTCAATTTTAAGCTAAGAAGAAGACCCTTGAGATTGATTTGAAGGAATTCAATGAATAGTTGAATATTAAAAATGTTACTTGTATTGATGAATAACAAAACTACAATCTTTTGATACAACATGATTTGAACTCATACTTGGTAGGATTTGATTGGTCGGTTCAATGTTTCTTCTCTTTATAAGAATCACGTAATTCTTTGCAACCCTTAGCCAACACATTCGAGAAACAAAAGGAAACATCATAGGTTCAATTATAGGGATTATACACAATGATGAAGAAATCCCCTGACTCAAGTACATGATGAACATTTGGATTTGATCTTTTCACATGACCTTTGGCAGGATTGCCTATAGAAATAGGACAACTAGAGAACTTTGATAGAGGCACTATTTAGTGCATTGCAACAAACATTGCATAAGTTGGATCTTCCTTGTCCTCCAGAAACATGTAACCATTAACTTGCATGAATTTAATTATTTATATCGATAAATTTTATATTTTTGATCAGTTGTAGGTAGCACAAATTATGATTTGGGTTTTGATAGCTTTGTATTTTGCAAAATAGAAGCATCATGTGTCCATCCCCAACCCTTCTAAGTTAGAGATATATCATTAAGTTCTAGTGTGATGTTATAAGAGATTCTTCTCACATTTCCCTTTCCCTTCTCCAACTTAGAACTTATAACATTGATAAATTTTCATAGCAACAAATTCTAGCTTTTGGGATAGATCATGGTAGTTTTCCTCCACCTACACTTGTAAATTTTGACACTTACCCAAATTCAAAAATTTTCTTCCATGTTGGATTCATATACTAATATGAGTGTTAGATAAATATATGGTTTCTATCACCATTTTTAGAATTCAACACATGTGATAGTGAGCTCCTTCGCAATGATAGTTCAATGCTTCCACTTAGTTTTGGATTTCTAAGACCTTCATGAGCATTTTTCTTAGATAGAAGTAATGAAAATCATGGTTGCGTAATAGTACTTCTTCACTAATAATCTAGAGACTATTAATATTTTCTTTGGGATGAAGCAAACATCAACACACATTTAACGTTAGAAAGTGTTGAGCCGAATTTAGTGATGAACATACCCTTGGGATAGAATCCCTTACATAGTGTTTCCGTGGCCCATATCATGCTTTGTGCACTTTTTAATATTGTGTAAACTCATAATCACACCATGTGGATTAGCTTGTGGATCCAAGTTCCATTAATTAAATTATTATAGTCAAATTCTTTTACCAAGGATATGTACTTATAGTCGATTGTTCTAAGTGAAAATGTGATTGGGTGAGAGCTTTGTATCTTCTTTGAGAGCTTTGTATCTTCTTTGTATCAACTTTTACAACCAGCCATATTTTTCTTTTATTTGTACTTGATTTGGTTCACTCTTAATTAGTGTTCTCACACATGTTCTAGAGTTCAATTCATAAATATTTTAACAAGGCATGTTTTATGGGTTTTTTTTATGCAAATATGGATGTTAATTAGTTAGATTAGCTTTGGCACATTGTTTAAGTGGGTTTATAGCAATATTGTATTTATTTGTTGCGTACTCTACTTTAGATGTCTAAGATTTTAAATGAAACATCTATTATATGATTCTTTAATTCATTAGTTACTTTTACTAACCATTGCATTGAGGAACATGTGTGTTGAGAATCAAATTAGAGTGGGATTTTATATATACTTTCTTACAAAAGAACTAATCACCTATGGATCACATCTACCCACTAAAAGTTGGGTTACATATATACGAGGATCTTATCCTTTTACAACAGCTTCACCTTTTAGAGGCTCGAATTTTGAGATGGTTTTGGGAGAGATGCTCCTGCATCACCTTGAGAGTGTTATTTAGGATGTTGCAACAACCTTTTTTTACAATAATTAAAATGCTTATAAGATGCCAATTTCGATGTCGATAAAGATATTTTCTAAGATTCAAATGTATCTTTCATGTCTTAAAAAGGATATTTGCGTGGATGTGTTCGAGGACATGGTGGCATCCCTAATAGTGGTCTTATTAATGCCTTGCATTGGATTTTTTTCCAAAATAAGTGCGCAAAATAAATAAAAAATATCATTTTTAAGGGCCTCAAAAGGACATTTTTCTTTGAATAGGTTGTAATTAATAATAAGAGGGTAGTTTAATTCACTTAATCATAAATTACCTATTTGGTTAGTTTTATCACGATAATTTGAAAGCATCTAGTTGGAAGGTGACAAAGTGGATTCTAAGTTACTTAAAGGGTATGAAAAAATGAAAGCTTGTGTTGGTTGGGTACATGGATTGTTGTTGGGATAGTTGCATTGATGATTAGATATCTACATATAAATACATGTTTTATGTGGTATTTGCAACAATATTGTGTAATAAGAAGCAATTGACAATGCCACTTTTTTGAGGGGAATTCAAGTACACGTATGCAACGGAAATGGTATTGTTGTAACTAAACTTGATCATTATTTCATTTATGAAATAGAGAAAAATCTATTTATCACCTAGTTCGGTTAACTTGTTCTATTCGATTACAAATCTTTTCCAAGAAATCACTAAATATTTCAATTTTCTAAGCTAATCGAACTTAGATCTAGCCATCTTTTAAGTATGAAATAGACGATTCGGATTAACTTTCGTATATAAAGTTTTAATAACCCTAATCACACCTTTGATATCCGACAGATATAATGATCCAAAATTAATGCGATCGACAGTTCCTAATTTCTTTCAAAAGTGAATTATCTCGCGCTTTAATCAGATATTTGATACCCAAAATATTTGACAGTTCTAACACCGTCAAGATCGACGACCCTAATTAAATTCGAGCCTGAACTTAACCACTAGTTAATGGATACTTGCACCTCTGAAAATCTAACGGTTTTACAAAAGTTTAATCTTATAGTTTAAATTCCTTTGCGGGACTAAACTTGTACAAAAATTAAACGATCATGTAATATCCTAACTAATTAGATGATGACATGTGGATTCCACTTACTCTTCACAATTAAAATTACGACGTATCACAACTGTTGATTGAAAGGTCACATGTTCACGCCTTAAATTCCATTAACTTTGCATGCGTCGATCGTTAAAACATTACTAATTATGTAAAAGGTGGTGGGTTAGGTTATTATTCACTTGGGAGAGTATGTGAGAGGATCTCTAATACTTCTAAAGCTAAAATGCTCGCCATTCATACCAAGGAAAGGTAATAAATCAAAACCCATTTGCATTTTTTTTTATTTTAAAGCTCATACAGTGGAAGAAAATGCATAATGTCGACATTTTCTTGAAAGACATACACTACTTTATGAGAATTCAATGCCACGAGGAGGATGATCTTTCAGATTTTTAATATCATATTTGTTGTATTTTGAAATACGATTCAACACCAATGTGTATTGGCATTATGTTATGTTAAGTGTTTTATTTTTGTTTATATGTATTTTCAGTTGTTTCGTATATCAATTGATTACAGTGTGAATTTTTCATTAGGTTGACATGATCTCCTTTGAAGTTTATTCATTTCAGAATGATGGTTTTCAGGTTAACATACAAGGTTAACTTGACATTGTCTTTCTATTGAGATTTTGTATGAATGATATTTGTTAGTCTTATATACTAAATATTCACTACTATATATAATGTGGATGTTGTTCATGGAATCATTCTGTAATGGAACTAATTATTTTATTTCATTTATTTTTCTGTGATCGATTTATCTTTGAGGAGAACAAGTATTTTTTACTCTGAGAAACTTGTTTCACAGGAAAATAGACGACATAAGGTAGTATCTTCTTCATTAGGCTCTCTATAAATCAAAGATATTGAAATTCTAGAAGTTTAATTTATTGAAAATCAATTCGAATATAAAACCCCACCTAAAGGAAAATTTGTTCTCCTTTGGTCGGTAATATTCCTTTGGTGGATATTTCTAATACTTGTTTTAACTGGACTCCTTTTGGAAAGATTTCATTTATCCTTAGTCTTGTTTCTCCAAAACAATATCCTAGGACTGAAAAGAAATCACCATCTTATTTGAAAGTAACCATGCCACCTTGAGTCCAATAGTGGATCGATTCCTTCTATCATCCTTTGGTACTTCCCCAACAACTACATGACTTACCTGATAGGTATCTAAAGGAATTACCCAAGTATAATGGTCAAACCAATGTCAGTGTTGAATATCATATTGCATTTTTTCAAGATTTTATTGATAATATCGAAGTCTCGGAAGAAGATGCATATCTCATATAGTTTGTGCAAAGCCTCGAAGGTGATGCACAACAGTGGTTTCGAAATATACCTGCTGACAATATTACAACTTGGGAATAATTAGAAACAACATTTTTAAATCAATGGGGTGAAAAAAGCGATCACCAATATTATCTTACCGATTTTTCTGCTTTAAAAGGAAAAAATGATGAATCTGTTTCCAACCTTACGAAATGATTTAATAAGATTTATATTAAAATTCTTGAAGATATAAGACCAACCCCATCCACAAAAAAAGTTACATATTCTTCTTCTTTTAATCCTAAATTCTCCTTATTGCTAAGGGAGTGAAGAGCTACTACATTAGCTTCCATGCAAACTGACGCTTTAGATCTAGAAGGAAATATAGTTGTTGCAAGTAAAAATAAATATAAAGTTGAAAAGTTTGAGAACAAGAAAAATCCAAATGATAAATTAGCAGAAGCATCTTCTTATGATAACAAACAATATAAAAAGATAGATGAAATAGTGAAAATAGTTAAATATTTAGTTAGTAAGAGGGCTAAGTTTGAAATTACTAATAAAATTATTCCTCCTAATTATCCTCCAGCTAATCCACAGAGAAATTTATATAAACATTATGGAGTATTTAGGACCTTTCCATAAAAATATGTTGCTCCTTATAGGCAACCCTTTAATCCTAAACTTTTGAATAGATAAAATAAGGTTTATGAACCTCCACCACAACATCCATTAAGGGATAACAACAATATGATTGAGGATTTTGAAACAGGATTACAAGATGAAGAATTTGAGGTTTCAGAAGAACTACCTGAGTGTTACACAACAAATTTCCACACTTAAGTACCTCACCCTAAGTATCTCATGTGTCATAAAAGTGTCACATACACTGACACCATGAAATAACATTTGTGACAATCCCTAGTCAATATGGAGGAGAAATATATTGTATGAAGGTCAAAATACTATGTGTACATGAATTATTTATTAATATTCATAGAAAGGAAAATAATTTAGTGTGAGAATCCACCTCACATTTAGTTTCCTAATCTCAAGGAGAGGCTGAGAATCTCATGAATGGTCGAGATATTTTCTCAAACCAAAATCCTAATTTGGTGGATCTTGAGAGATATTTCCTCAAAATCTTTGAGAAGTATTTTCTCCCTAAAGTCCTTGAGAGATATTTTCACCTTAAAAATATTGGAGATCCCATTTTAGTGGATCTAGTGAGTGATCTTCTCCATGGTGGTTAAGCCTCCAAATCCTATATAATGAGGGATTTCCATGGAGAAAATGAGGAATTTTTTATATATCAAACTTAAGGTCTTGGTAGCATCGTGCAAGGGTTGGAAAAGGGGATCTTGGAGGAGTATGTTGGAGAAAGTTCTATTTTTGACACACTAGTTCAGTGGGATTTAACTGACTAGGTCTATTTAAACTTTCTATTTTTACCATCACTATTATGCATGCATGCATTCCTAAGGAAAGCTATAATTGCTTGATTGATTTTCTTAATTATGGAATGTTTTTCCCTATATATGAGTGTATTCCACTTATTCATTGTATCATATTGATCATGATCTATGTATCAATCATCAGTTCATTAGAGTAGTGTGAATATATTTTCTCATTCTTCCATATTGAATCTCTCTTCTTTTCTTGATAAGCTTTGTTTATACTTTCTTTAGCTAGATCTCATGTGCAGGTTTCCATGAAACACTAACATGGTATCAAAGCTATGTTGCTTGGAGCAAGCCAGACAAGCCAAAGAATAAGGAAAATCGGAGTTTCGGCGAGCTAAATCTGTGGTTGTACATTTCAGTAGTGATTTCTCCAAAAATATTACGTTTTTTAGGAAACGGCCCATACAAAAAGTAAATCGACCCATTTTGGAAGTGAGTTTTTAACCATTTGGTGATATTTTTCACCATTTGCTCAGAAAGTAAGCTGCAAGATAGCCTCCTAAAACTGATACAAATCCATGGCCGTACATTTTCACATTCAATGCTCCCAAAATATTACGATTTGGAGGAAACAGTCGACAAGGTAAGTAAATCGGCCCATTTTGGAAGTGGGCTTTCAACCATTTGGTGAGATTCCTCGCCGTTTGTTCAGAAAGTAAGCCGCAAGATCATCTCCTGAAACTGATACGAATTCTTAATTTCTTAATTTTTCACTTGCAGATTGAGAGTAATTTTTTAGGGGTTCTTAGAAACAGTGGGAGAGTTGGATATGAAAACTATTATACAACCAAACTTGGTGGTAATCCTCACACCATAAAATTATTTTGATTGGAAGCCTAAGGCAGAATTCCAACTCAAAAGGAAAGGACTGTATAATTTGACGATGGCGACATAAACATAACCTACATCAGCGATTGAGAAGATGAGATGGGTGAACCGTAAGGATGAGGCCACAGGACTACTTCTTGAGTCAATATCCACTGATTTATGGTTTCATGTTGTCACATGCAAGACTCCAAACGAGATTTGGACCACCTTGGAAGGACTCTTTGGAAAGCAAGATGAGATGCGAAGTCATATGCTTGAGGTAGAGTTGAATACCTTAGACCCTAAAAGTTTTGACAATATACATGATTTCTTTAATAAATTTAAATCTTTGATTTTGAGCTTGGGTGAATGTGGTATTGACAAGTCTACACAAGAAAAACAACTTATTCTAACAATCTTGGCCAAGCTAGGACCAGAATACACTGTATATGTCTCCAATTTCCATTCTGGCAGATGTCTTTTTGGAACAAATTGGAAAATGCCTACGCTAGCTCAATTCATTGAGTCTCTTACACAAGAGCAATCAAAACTCATACAGATGGGCCTCATGAAAGATCCCAAAGCACATGCACTCATCATCCATGATGGAAAAGGGTCATTCAAACATAACAGGAAGGAGGGATATTCCAAATCCTTTAATGATTCTTCAAGTTCCAAAGACTCTTCAGATTCCAATAAGAAGAAGAAGGGAAAGAAATGCACTTACTACAACAAACCGAATCATGAAGAATCCACATGCATGAAGAAACAGATCAATCTTATGGCACATGAACTTCAATAGAGCAACCTTGGAAACTTCATTCCAGAGGGAGTCAAGAAGCAGAAGGAAGAAGATATTGCTCCTAAGAAAGGTAATCATCATGTTCTTGTTGCAATTAATTCCTCATCTGATTCATGGATTATAGATTATAGTGCAACCCATCATATGGCAGCGAAAGAGGAAGTTTTCTCTTCCTTGATTCCATGCTCAAGACCCCCTACTCTCATGGGGGGTGATACTCCAGTAGAAGTAGCAGGAGAAGGGAGAGTGGGACTCCACAATGGCATTTTTGAGAATGATTTACATGTTCCAAAGCTTTCTATGAATCTGCTCCCAGTTTATCAGATCACTCAGAAAGGTAAAAAGGTTGAATTTACATCAGATTCAGTTTCAATAATTGACATGCATGACAATTCCATCATTGCAATTGGTGAGGTGTATCACAAGTCAAGGTTGTATAAATTCACTAAGTTTTCTGACGATGACTCCTCTATTCTACTTACACATAAGGAGAGTACTTTGCATGCATCTCCAGTGCAACATGCATATACTCTTGTTCTTCCATCAGTTTCATACATCATATATGATTCCATACACTCAGATTCTATACATGGAAATAAGCAGGCAGTACATCCAGATAAGAAGCCAACGTCGAAGCTTCAACAGATGCCCAAGAAGGCACATACCACACTTCAGGCAGCAGGCAACCTTATAGGGAATCCATTGGATTCGAGGAGGACTCGGTCTCAACATGAGGAGCCTTCTCATGTATTTTCAGCTTTAGAACTTCCGATGCCCATGCATTCCTATATGGTTCAATCTACTAATCCATAGAACTACAATAGGGTTGTGGGAAATCCATTATGGCAAGCAACCATGCAGAAGGAGTATGACTCACTCCTATAGAACCAGACTTGGAATTTGGTTCCACATCCACCAGAAAGGAATATTTTCAGGTGCAGATGGATCCACAGGATCAAGAAGTACAAGGCCCGACAGGTTGCCAAAGGACTTCATCAGATCCATAAAGATTTCTACATCTTCACAAAGACTTTCAATGAGCAGAAGTTTCAAACTTTGTAGGATCGTCTTGCAGTGAAGAACACAATTGCCTAGCAACTGTCATTTTCTTCTTTTGATACATTATTTTTTGAGGGGG